>OZ014486.1:21098007-21338330 GCA_963965965.1 Trididemnum nubilum
AATACTCATTCACTGGCATTGTTAAATTATGCTAAAATTTAAAAACACTGTGGACGTTTCTGATCAGTGTATAATAAATAATCTACTGTATCTACAGGGTGGGCCAAAGGTTCTCATCGTAGCTATTTCAGTATATTCTACGATAACCTTTTTTTGGATTAAATAATGAAAGTTATTGTGGATTTTTTGCAACATGTTAATACAGGTAGAAGACTAGTAGGCCTTAGCCTTTCGTCACTAAATCACACAAAATTACTGTGCATAGCCCATTTAGCTGGTTTGGCTCTCTACTGGGGCAAAATTGATTCTTATATTAAAAATATTTTGTAATTACATTGCACAATATATTACAGTACTGTACAATAATGTTTATTACCCATATGATGGGTGATTTTTGGCTCTCGCTGTAGAATTTTGCCACAAAAACGTTTAGTAATCATAGGATCCATTTTTGGCAAATTTATATCTCTGATTGCTTCTTTTATAATTTACTTTCAATAGAGTAAACATTTATGCCAGTATATGTGGTGAAGGGCAAACACTAAACAACGAACGTGAAACTAAACCATCTTGAATTGGCTTTTGCCAGACTGGATCTGATCAGGCGCGGAGCCAGAAATTCGCAATGGGAAGCTGATTGGGGGTCTGGGGGCAAAGCCCCCAGCTGCCGGAGGCTGGGGGTTTGGGGGCAAAGCCCCCAGCCGCCGGAGGCACAAAAATTTTGCAATTTTTTGCAAAAATAACTTCATTTTAGGGCTATTTTGATTAAAAAATAATGATTTTAAAACGTGGCTCAGAAATTGACAGTGCAAACAAGATTAAACTGGTAGTATAAATGGGCTATTTGGGAGGTGGCTAATGGTAAAATGTAGTTCTCTTGTTTAGATGCTGGTAAATTATAAAATCGAATAGTGCAATAAAACTTACACGGAGTAATCTATTTCGTATACAGTTTGTAGAGAAGAGTAATTGGGGGGGGGGGGAGGGGGGACTAATGAAAAGAGATTTGAGAGAAGTGATTGGTAATTAACAAATACTGAATAGCCCCCCCCTATTCCTTAGTTTATAGTATGTTTGTTGATGACACCTATGTTCAGTACTTTTACACTTGCGATCAAATTTGATTGCTTATTTCTTACCATTTATCAAAGGTTTCATTTATTGGTTGGTTTTATGTTTGACAAATTAGTCCCCCCCCCCTGAACATATGTTTCAAAAGATGTTTTAAATTACTATTTAGTCCACTCCAGAGCATAATACAGTCTCAAAGTGCTAAAAATGTTGTGTTTTTCCCATTCTGCATTTTGGTCGACATGTCAAGCGGGGAGGGGGGCTATAGCCTCCCATCCCCCCCTGGCTACGCAACTGGCTAAAAACGAGATATTTTCCTAATTCTGCATTTTGATCGGCAGTTCATTAGCCCCCTTCCCCCCAGGTATCCCTGCCCCCTCCCCCCCAAAATAAACGTTTCAAACTATGCTTTAAAGCATTTTTTAGTCTAATCCAGTGCAAAAGACAGTCTTAAAAATGCTAAAAGCGAGGTATTTTCCTTATTCTGCATTTTGGTTAGCAATCTATTAGCCCCCCCCCCTAAATAAACCTTTCAAACTATGGTTTAAAGCGTTTTTTAGTCTAATCCAGAGCAAAAGAAAGAAGTGCTAAAAACATGGTATTTTCCTTATTCTGCATTTTGGTCGGCAGGCCAATGGGGGGGGGGGGCTGTAGCCCCCCCCCCCCCCCGCCTCCCCCCAGGCTACGCTACTTAATTTGATACCTATGTGCACACGTAAAAAAACGACATTGCTGCAGTCGCCGTGGTGGTCTGGCCTCTGAATGCAAGAATTGCCAGCCAAAAAGATGAGGAAAATACAACTAACTAAACCGAATTAAACAATTGCCGGTAGGAAATTATTATTATTATTACTTGTTTATTTTGGGCACAAGCGGCAAGTATAAACAGCATGAAGCAAGGTCCAAAGTGAACACAAACACACACAACAACAAAAAAAGAATCAGCATGAATAATGGCCAACAAGCATACCAAAAGGCAGTTTTTGAAAATCATGCAAAAGCAAACATTAAGTTGTAATTGACACAAAAATTCAACCGTTCTGACGAATTTTTGCTTCAAATTTAAAATTACAGTAGGCCTACTTTGTACTTTTTTGAATCAAAATAATACTTTAAGTAGGGGTACTTTACTCTAAAAGTAATCAAGTAAAAGTAGTCACAAAAAAACTACTCGAAAAGTACTCGTTGCTGGAAAAAACTACTTGAGTAATCTCAAGTAAAAGTATTTCGTTACTTTACACCACTGTCCAATGGTTGAGTCTCCCCAGAGTTCCTCGGTGACATCAACCTTCTTAAGAATGAGGTAAAATGACTGGTCAGAGGGCTACCCTCGTCGACAGCACTGCGTGCAGTATTGAGAGAGGTCTTCTTGATACTTCTTTCGTCTATCTTTTTCTTTTTAGTGAAAGGAATGCAGTGAGCATGATGAATTTAAACTACAGCACTTGTATGAAAAGTTTTGCGCGAAAATGTGTAAAAAAAAACTGATATTTGAAACAAAAAACTTTTTTTGGAAAAATTACTTCCTTTGGAAAAAAAATTTTTTTTTAAATTTTGGAAAAAAAATTTTTTACCTCTAGTGCCTAAAAGTCCAGGCGAATAATTGTCCGGCTGCATAATCGGCGGTGTCTAAACATTTCGCGCATAAACGTCCGCACCTAAAAGTTGTAGACCCTTTTGAAGTTCAATTTTGCGGCCGCAGAAAAACCCTTTTTCTGCAGCAGGTTGTGTACACCTGGTGTGAATATTCCAAAAGTGCTATATATCGGCTTTGTGTCACTTATAATGATAGTTACCGTATTTTGTATAAACTTTCTCGATGAACCAGTGCTCGTTTATATCAAATTGAATGCCACATCAATACCTTTGATGCTATTTTATGTGGGGTGCGAAATGTAAAATCAGCTAAATCTGCAAGATATCATTATATCTACACGCTTGTTGTGTTGATATATAAATCTACATGCAATGTACATGCTTGTTGTGTTGATTTATGTTGATACCTACATGCTTGTTGTGTTGATTTATAAATCTACATGCAATATGCAATTATATCTACATGCTTGTTGTGTTGATTTATAACTCTGCATGCAATGAAATTATATCTACATGCTTGTTGTGTTGATATCTAAATCTACATGCAATACATGCTTGTTGTGTCGATATCTAAATCTACATGCTGAGATATGCATAAAAAACATCGATTGCAATTTTACAACACACCACCTCTTGCAGTTTGTGAATGTAGATATCGCTTAATCTTCAAGAAAAGCAGCGTTGCGAACTTGCAATTTTACAATTCGCGCGTTACGTGCGTAATGTAACGTAGATGTAACACTCAAGTAGATTTAGCTCGGCGCATCGCCTTTTTTTCATAGTGTAGCGTCAGCTCCAACGTAGCCACAAGTGAAAGATTAATTGGAGATGTCGATTAACAAGTCAACCCGGAGAGTAGCTCGATATAGGTTGTTCAACCGAGCCGGTCGACCGCATTGGGACGCGTCCTTTTGACACAAACGTTACAATGGCGAGCACGCCAGGACGTTGGAGTTGTCGCAGTTCCTGCTTCATCCAGTGGCGATGTGGAAAACTAGCATGGAAGTAACCACAAGTGAAAGATAATTGGAACCAATAGCTTTATAAGTCAACAGATCATAGCAGCCCAGAGGTTGTACAACCGAGCCGGTTAACCGCAATCGGAGCGCGTTCCACAACCAACCCCTCAAGCTCACAACCTTAGCACCAGCTGCTATCCAATCAACCATTCACGCCTGCTCTCGAGGTTGTACAACCGAGCCGGTTAACCGCAATCGGAGCGCGCTCCCTTTTGACACGCCACACTGGTGACCCCGACGTGATTGGATGGTCGGCGCTCGAGACGACGTTAGCAGGCCCCTTCCTACCACTGCTTTCAGAAAGGGGGAAGTGTGTCGCAGTTCCTGCTTCATCCAGTGGCGATGTGGAAAACTAGCATGGAAGTAACCACAAGTGAAAGATAATTGGAACCGATAGCTTTATAAGTCAACAGATCATAGCAGCTGATAGGTTGTACAACCGAGCCGGTTAACCGCAATCGGAGCGCGTTCCACAGCAAACCCCTCAAGTACACAATCTAAGCACCAGCTGCTATCCAATCTACAATTCACGCCTGCTCTCGAGGTTGTACAACCGAGCCGGTTAACCGCAATCGGAGCGCGCTCCCTTTTGACACGCCACAGAGTGGTTGACGCTCTCCCTTACGCTGGTTGGAAACGATGGAGTGCCGTCGCCAGCGTAAAAGGGGGGGATGATGCAGCGTCAGCTCCAACGTAGCCACAAGTAAAAATGCAAATGAAGATATGGATTAATAAGTCAACCCAGAGAGTAGCTCGATAGGTTGTTCAACCGAGCCGGTCGACCGCATTGGGACGCGTCCTTTTGACACGTACGTTACAATAGTAACATGCAAATTCGCCGTTTCGGTCTGCATTATCTGTGAAAAGACTGGGTAGAGCACTTAAAAACAGTGAGTGCTCTTCGATTCGATTCACACAGACGAAACTTTTTTTTTTCAAAACCTTACTTTTTTTTCTGCAAAACCTTGCATTGTCTTTTTTTTTTCAGAATCTTTGCGTTATTTAGTTCGGGCAGCATTACCAGCCTTAAAAATGCGTAGCCTAATGAACGGATTAAAAATACGCTTCCAGCCGTCACTGCTTTCAGTTCAATTTGAACTTGAATTAGGACATTCCTGATTCGTTTGGTTCAGAAGCAAAAAACTAGCTAAGAAAAGATGTAGTTCAGACGGCTGGTTTTGTAGTTAGCAGCTTGGTATTGGCAGCCTAGTTACATCAAATTGAACGCATTTGCATGTAGATTTATATATCAACACAACAAGCATGTAGATAGCTTGGTATCGGCAGCTTAGTTTACTTGTAACTAGGCTACTGATACCAAGCTAGCTACAAAACCAGCCGTCTGAACTACATCTTTTCTTAGCTAGTTTTTTGCTTCTGAACCAAACGAATCCGGAATGTCCTAATTCAAGTTCAAATTGAACTGAAAGCAGTGACGGCTGGAAGCGTATTTTTAATCCGTTTATAAGGCTACGCATTTTTAAGGCTGGTAATGCTGCCCGAACTAAATAACGCAAAGATTCTGAAAAAAAAGACAATGCAAGGTTTTGCAGAAAAAAAAAGTAAGGTTTTGAAAAAAAAAGTTACGCCTGTGCAGGGCCTACAAGAAGGGTTTCAGGAGGTACATTGTACCCGGGCCCAAGCTTAGAGGGGCCCGGGACTCAAGGGGCTCGGAAGAGTTCAGGTTGCCACGTTAAGTTTTTGCTCCTCACCATTTTTTGGGCAAATTTGAGTGAAGACATTTTTTTTGCTCTTCACCTGATTTTGGGGAAAAATTCGGACTAAATTTGAGTGAGGATCTTTTTTTTGCTCTTTGCTCTAAAAAAATTTTGCGCAAGTTTGGTGCGGAGACAAAAAATAATTTTATGGCATGGGTCCCGATAAGGCATGGGGGCCAGGTATCGACCTTCGCACCAGAGGTGGAGTCGAGGACACAAGGCTCGAGGCCAAGGCCAAGGACACAAAAAAAATCCGAGGCCAAGGACAGCCTTTCTGAGGACAGACACTCTCGAGGCCAAGGACAGGAATGCTCGAGGCCAAGGCCAAGGACCAAGGACACAAGCGCAAGTGCTCTCCAAAAAAAAAAAAAAAAAAAGGTCTTCACAAAAATTTTTTAAGCGATCTCCAAAAAAAAAAAAAAAAAAAAAGGTCTTCACAAAAATTTTTCAGGCGATCTCCACAAAAAAACGTTTTCCAAAAAAATTTTCAAGCGCTTCACAAAATTTTTACAATTCAAAAAATACTGCTGTCCTCGAGCCGAGGACAGCCAATTTTCGAGGACTTGAGGCCTCGAGGCCAAGGCCAAGGACTTCAAAATGTGTCCTCGAGGCCAAGGACGTCCTCGAGGACTCCACCTCTGCTTCGCACCCCCTGGAAAAATTTCTCTCTGAGGTCCTGCGTCTGTGTGAATCGAATCGAAGAGCACTCTCTGTTTCTAAGCGCTCTACCCAGTCTTTCCACAGATAATGCAGACCGAAACGGCGAATTTGCACGTTACTAAGAAAAAAGGCGATGCGCCGAGCTAAATCTACTTGAGTGTTATATCTACGTTACATTACGCACACAACGCGCGAATTGTATAATTGCAAGTTCGCAACGCTGCTTTTCTAGAAGATTAAGCGATATCTACATTCACAAACTGCAAGAGGTGGCGTGTTGTAAAATTGCAATCGATGTTTTTTTGTGCATATCTCAGCATGTAGATTTAGATGTCGACACAACAAGCATGTATTGCATGTAGATTTAGATATCAACACAACAAGCATGTATTGCATGTAGGTTCATAAATCAACACAGCAAGCATGTAGGTATAATTTCATTGCATGCAGATTTATATATCAACACAACAAGCATGTAGATATAATTGCATTGCATGCAGAGTTATATATCAACACAACAAGTTTGTAGATATAATGATATCTTGCAAATTTGGCTGATTTTACATTTTGCACCCCCTAATTTTACGTAAAACTTTGTTTTCTTTTATTCAACGTTGCCAAAGGTCTTACAACAATTTAATTCACTCCTTGATGTCATCTGGCTGCTATTATAAATCAGATTTTTATGTCAATTACAACAATTTGCTGTTTGCTTTTGCGTAATTTTGAATTGCCTTTTGGTTATGCTTGTTGGCCTTCATTTATGTTGATTTTATTTTTTTGTTCGTTTTTTTTGTGTGTGTGTCGTTTACTATGGACTTTTCCTCATGCTGTTTATGCTTGCCGCTTGTGTCTAAAATAAACAAGCAATAATAACAATAATAATCAGAACGTAAAAAATAACAGCTCTAAAGAACCACTTGTCAGAAAAAAGATTCAGCGACAAAACGATGTACGTTATTACATGTAAAAATAAAATTATGAACATGATAATGCGCAAAAAGCCTAGTCGCTGCACCTAAAATTCGCTGCCAAAATTTATCCGTTTCAGTCAGCGAGTTTTGTGGCGTAATGACTATGATTATCCACTTTTATTGGCGTGGCGCAAGAAATTAAATAACTACTTATTTGTTTGCAAACTTTGGCGCAGTGTACTTGAATTTTTTACTTGAATCACGCTTGAACCTACGCAACCTGTGATTCTAACCTAGCCGCACATGTCTGTAGTTTACAAACCTACGTACTGTGTACCGGTATGCACTGCAGTATTTACTGCTAGTAAGGAACTTTAGCCTAAAGAGCTATATGTAGGTTTAATGGTAGGCCTAGTCTATCTATTTCTCAGATTCCACTTCCTCATACATCTGAGATCACAAATTTAGGCCTAAAATCTGAAGTTTGCCAGCACATACTTAATCGTTACTGGTACAGTTGTACAGTGTAGGCTCACTTGGAGCCAATTTCAATATTTGCTGTATCAGTAACTCACTAGCCTAGCTGTAGCCTAATCTGTCTTCATAATCTGATAATTGTCGGCTATTTGTAGCCTATGTTTATTCCAGATTCAACTATAGTTCAGGATATTTCAGAAGTTGCTGTAGCACAACTATAGCAGTAAATAGGCTAGTTTTCTGTTGCTTCAGTTCAAAGCAGAAGATCTCAAATTTGATTGGCCACGGTAGGCTACTAGGAATAGTTTTTCTTCCCAGTACCACTGTAACTCATCTCCTGTCTCAGGGTCTCTAAACTAAACTTAAAAATCATGGAAACTATTCTAGAGCAACAAAGACGTTTGCACGAAGAAAGAGAACGATTGACTGATGCAATGCGAAAAGAGAGCCTTCATGCAAAGTCAACTGTAAGTTTTTGCTTGTATTACCGGTAATTTGTCATGTCCCGCACTAATTTTGAACTTTGAAGTGAGCAAGTACTGTACCGGTACAATCTTACTAGCCTACTAAATGGTGTAAATATATGGAAGTGGCTATTTTACCTTATTTTTCCTGTGTTGGGGTTAGGGTTGGAATTAGGGTTTGGATTAGGGTTTAAGAGGATTACGGTTAGAGCTATTTTAGCACTTGTGGAAAAATAGCATTTAAGACTATTTTGCCTCCAAATGGCAAATTAACATGGGGCTATTTTGCCTCTAGAGGTGAAATGACCACTGCCTAAATATATTGCAATATGCGTTAAATTCAGGTTAATTAACTGGTTCTGGTAGGCTTTGTATTATTTCTTTTGTATTAAACCATTGGTTATTTGAAACCTATACAGTGTTCTCACTAAGCCACTTTTTTATCAGTGATTGGTTACATTGATTGCAAATAAATTTTTGGTCATATGATAAACATTTTTTGGAAAAGTTGACAGATTTTTGGAAATATGACTTTTTGTACACTTGAATACTTCCTTAAGGTTCAAAATTTAGGGCACTTTAGCATATTTTAGCTGCTTTGGCTGCACTTGTTATGAGAAATATTGGCACCAGCAAGTTAGGCAAAAAAGTTAGGAGGTACACTGAGCCAATGTTATGCAAAGTTTTGCATTAAATTGAGTTTGATATTTTACCCAAGATCTCTTCCAAGATATTGTATGGTATGCTGTTTTGCAATTACTATATTATCTACTAATATAATATTTCTGTGAGACTTTTTACCATTTATAGTTTGAAACTTTACTCTGGCCGTGGAAAAGGTAGACTAATTTAATTGTTTTGTGTCCATTTCACATTGCTTGTTTTTAAGTAGTCGTTGCTCTGGAAGCTTTTTCCTAGGCTTCCGCACTGGTAGCCTTTAGACCAGAAGCACGCAAATCAACTAAATATTAAAACTCTGGTCTGCAAACATCAAAACATTGCAATTTAAGATTGTCTAAGTTATTGCATTGTAGTAATGTAAAATAGGACATAATCTAGGTTGATTTTTTACTTCATTTGACAATCATTGACCTAAATTTTTAGTGAATGACCAAAAAAAAAGTTCAGTGATTTAAGTTTAAATAACTGCATATTTTTGCACTCACACACCTTAAGATTGCGCTTCTAATCTCTGAAAAGTTTTCTAAATATCCAAACAAAAAATTGTTCCCATATTTAGACATTTACTGTATATTCTCGTGTATAAGTTGAGTTTCTGGGACCCGATTTTAAGGTAAAATTTCTGGGGTCGACTTATACACGAGTAATGTTTTTGGACATGTTGCTGCTGAGTCGAGTTGAATGTGGTATGAAAAAAAAACTCCATTATTGCTTTATAACATCATTAATACTGGTATACATGCAATATACAAACATGTTAAAGTTACTTAACAGTATAGTAGTACACAGTATACGGTAGTATTGCTAATTGCATGTGTTTAAATGTTGGATTAGTACCCGATTTGCACTTCAAGTTACTAGTAATTATTCCAAAATATTCTCGAATTGCAGAGTCGACTTATACCCGGGTAATACCTTTAATGATGCAATTTCTTGTCTTGAAATGCATATTGACTTATACACGAGGTCAACTTGTACACAAGTATATACAGTAATCAAAACTTCTGGACAAATAAAAAAATTTAGGGTGTTATACCGTATTTTCTTGAATAGAAACTGCCCTTAAATGGAAGCCACCCTCAGATAAAAGCCACACAAATTGACTAAGAAAAGCAATAGAAGCAGCATCAGACAATGTAAAAACTGCTTCTTTATAAAGGGGCAATGATAATACCTCGGATTAGCTGTAGTGTAGCATGTGAAAACCTCATTTATGAGTGCTTTACAAAGGGGACAATAGAATTATAGCTGACTTACTGTTTCACTTTTTTGTTACTTATGTATGGTATATAAATTTGAATGCCCACTGGGCACCAATTTCAAGACAAAAACGTTCATGTAACAATAGAGAAGCCGTACAAAAAGTTCAAAAAAAAAAAGTAGTTGCAGTTTTTATTCAAGAAAATACGGTAACCTTTACAAGCTTGAAGCAGAATTAATTCTGAAATAATGCTTGTTTGTCAAATCAAATCTTTCATTATACTTGCTGTATTACACCGAAGCATGTAACGAGTTGACTGGGCCCATCTCCACGTCATTGCCCCTGGCAACAGCTTCTTTTGAAGAAATGTTGCTGCAGTGGTGAGCCGTTGGCAACACTATGTCCAATTAGACCGGCTCGAGATTTGAACCTCAGACCTTCCGCTCCTAAGACAAACATGTTACTGCTTGACCAATTTACATGTTTGATTCTATTATTGAATGTTTAGGTCTAAGTGAGTGCTGTTTAGCGTTTTGCTTGGTGATTTGACTGATTGATCAGAAATATTTAAGAAATTGATGATGACGTGATTACAATATAGAAGATTCAGTTGCTGATCACATAATTTTCTGAATTTTGCTCAAAACACTGTGCAGGAAAAGAGCTTTAAAATAGTTACCGCAGATAGCCAGTGCTTAAAAATTTTTTTGCATACATTCTTGTGAATGGATTTAAAATATTCCATTGGCTTTCTATTAACTTGATTGATTTTATAACTGTTTGATATTACAATATTGTTCTTCAAAACCTTTAGTATTTAACATTTGATTATGTTTTTCTATAGCTTCGAGAGAATATAAACTCAGATCATCGCGTCAAATTACTGCTTGATGTAAGTATTTTATTATTTTTTGACACCGAATATTATTAGATACAGATATTTATTATATTTTTCAAGCATTATTTGTTGGGGTTTTTTGCTTGTCGTAAAAGTTACTCATGCTGTTGTGTCCAAAAGTGATAATTAAGTAAAAACCTGTTATTATACTGAAACAGAAAAAAATTTTCCAGTAGTTTATTTTGTAGTTTTCGTAACATCCCTGATTCCAACATATACCGGGTGTCCGAAAAGTTTTGCCCGTTTTTATATTGTCATTAATATAAAATCAGGCAAAACTTTTTGGACACCCTGTAGCATACTTTCCATAATAATTTAGCAATGCAGTCAGTAATTTTCTTGCAAGAAAGTAAAAAATTTTGGTGTTTGATTTTCATGTTGCCATCTATACCAGTAATTAAACAACTTGCCTAATTGATTTTTTTACTAATTTTAATTGCATTAAAAATTTTGCTGTTATCTTCGTATGTTTTTCACTTCTGCTGCATTTATGTAATAGTACATATTTTTATTTCATGCATCATTGTAAATAATTGCTTTACTTTTTTGTTTTCAGCGAAGTATGGATGTTGCTGAAACACTGAAAGATATGTATGATGACAAAGATAAGCTACGATCTGAAGAAGTTCGAGTGAGCATTTTATAGTTTTTAGTTATACAAAATTAGTGATCTTTGAACAAATTAAGTTAAAGTATTTTTTCTTATGTTTTCATGCGTGTACAAACTGTACATATGTTCAAATATTTTGTGATTCTCTTTTGGTAAACATTGACAATGTTTTGGAGCATAACAGTTGGAGTTTCTGCTTAATCTAAGAACAAAATCGATTGCCAGAATAGGACTAAGCATAGCAATTTGTTAGTTGCGTTTTGCTTTAACTTAAAGCATCATCAATAGAATGAATTACTCATTTTACAGCATGAATTTATATACAAGAGCCACCCGTTGAGACCAGGTAGCCACAAATTGACTTTAAGATTTGTCGCAATTATCGAATCAAAGAACGATAGGTTATTAGGTTTTGCATAAAAACATAAAAAGGAAGCCACAGAATATTGATGTTAATTTAAAACGTTTAAGCATTGAAAAGATGCAGGGGCAAAGACTGGTTATCAACCTGCAGTTGCGATTCAGTTTTGGAAGTATGTAGGGTTTCTTGGATGCATAATTTGGTAACTTGATTACTTCTGTTCAATAGTTTAGGTGAGTCAAAATTAATTTCGTGATTAGGTTTATTCAGCGAATGTTTGCAAACTTCAGCATCTGCACACATTCGATGTTCGTTGAGGCGAGTAATGAGATTACGTTTGGTTTGCCCCAGATAATATTGACCACAACTACGCATTAACTGATCCGCAACACCTGACAAATGTAATAAGGATTGACGATCTTTATATGAAAATAGGTTGCCAATAGTAAAGCTACCATGAGACATTATCAATTTGATATCATATACACGTAAAAAAATCACGAATATGTTTTTCAATTTGCATGGAGATAAGGATCAATATACTATGTAAAAAATGACTCATTTTGCACCCAACAAAAACGATAATTCACTAAATAATTGGCTTTTTGTTACATGTAATTCCGTGTAAAATCATGGGAATGCTAGTAAAAGTTACGAACGTATGGAGATTTTGAAATACAGAAAAAAATAAGGTTGATTGCTTAATATCCCTTTCAATTGTTTGTACTGCAAAGTAAGTCAAATGGTTGGGCATCAGTGGGCGGGAGGAAAGGCGGCCCGCCCCAGGTATCACCATTTTGGGGTGACACCTTATTTTGATGTGAAACCATAACTCCACTAATTTGTGGTGAAGACCTCTTTTTCATCCTCGTTTGGACTGAAAACAAACTAATTTAGTGGCGAAGACCTTAGTTTCACCTATTTTGGGGTAAAAAAGACACTAATTTAACAGTAAAGACCTTTTTCTTTTGGTCTTCACCTATTTTTGGACGGAAAATGGGTGACACCACGAAATCCTGCACCGGGTCCCACCATCCATAGCAACGCCACTGTTGGGCATTTTAAGTAGGTTGATAGAAAAAATAAATCAAACAAGTTATTTGAATCATACTTGAATGTTATCTTTTTGATTTTCTGTTCGAACTTGAATTGATCTTTTTGTCGCAGGCCATTGCTGGACCAAATGAATTTCAGGAATTTTATAAAAGACTTAAGGAAGTCAAAGATTTCCACCGCAAACATCCTAATGAAATCTTTGTACCCATGTCAGTTGAGTTTGATGAATTAGAAAAAATCAGAGATGAACCAACAGACGAAGCAAACAGTAAGTTGAGAAACTTAAGGGCTTTTTTATGAGAGCGTATGTGACTAAAAGTCAAATTTGATTTTAGTGAAAATTTAAATATTGTTAGATAGAAATTCAAAATTTGTCACTTTCACTCTAATAGTATGTAAAACTTTCGTCTGTATTTGCATTTTAAATTTTATTTTTATTGATTAGCACATTAAATTTTTTGTGAAATTAGACTTAAATTATGGCCGTATGGCTGTGTTGTATTGCTACTTTTGAGCTTTTTGTTAAACTTAACTGTGCTTCTTTGGTAGTTTTTTTAGGTATTTTGGTCCGTTTAGAAACTTTCAGATAATGAGCGGAAGAGCAAGGAACTTGCAAAATTTAATCGCCTCTCCGCAAGAACTTGAAATTATTGCTTTTCCATCCTCAATTCTTGTGATCAATTGTGCTATTAGGATTGTTTTGTAACAGTTTTATTTCTGGCTCGGATTGACTTAGATCAGACATAGCACTGAAACAATTTTTGCTCGATTTGCGGCAAAGTCAACTAATTGCGAACCAACATAACCACTGAACAAACTCACTTCCGGGCCAACTGACCGTCAAATCACATTTCGAGCTGCTATTAGCACTTTTTGAGCTGAGAATAATAGGTCAGTAAGAACGAATTTTAAATCATTTAGATCTTGTTGAATTTTCTGATGAGGAAGCTTATGGCCGTTTTTTGGATTTACACGAGTGCTATTTGGCCTACATTAATTTAAAAGGATCAGAAAAAATAAGCTACGTGAGATATTTGGAAACTTTCGACAAACTATTTGATGTGCCTAAAGACCGGAAAAATAAGCAATATCAACAGTAAGTGTAATTATTATGCAAAGCTTGGTTTTATTATTTATTTTGTTTAAAATATGCCTACTGCAATATATTGCGCTTGATGCGTTTGGATTGATAAAATAAAGTTATATTTGCAGTTTCATTTCTATATCTATTTTCAAGTTGCCAAAACTAGGAGACAGCGAAAAAATATTTATTTTGAAAGTTACATTCAAAAATCAAAAGTACAACCACTGTTAAAGGTGCTATTTCATGTTGCATGTCAAACGGGGAAGCTTTGATCTTCTGCTACATGTGATTTGTCTTGGTTAGATTTTGAATCCGAGCATCGAGGCAGATGCTGTTCGAAACTTAAATTTTAACTCTTAGCTGAGGTTTTAACTGAGGTTCTGTACTTTAACCGATCAAGCTAAAATTAGATAGATCATTGTATCAAACAAGGATTTAAAGCATGACCACTCTAATACTAAAAACTTTATGCAGTATTATATCAGCGTTACAATTTTTTCACATTTTGCTTTGGTAGCATAGACTTTTTTTTATTTTTGGCAAACCGTGCACTCGTAGTGATGTAGTTTAACAGACGTTTTTGAGTTTGCTCTTGTTTCAGCGGTGTCTGTTACGCCTCTTTTAAGCGTTCTTTGATTTTCCAAGGTACTTATCCATGCTGCTCGAATACCTTGTATCGTTTTGTGCTCGAATTAAACCGCTCCTTGACTTGTCGTCGGAATTAATCAAAGTAAAAGTTGCTTTTGAGGAAAAGTGGGAAGTAATGGACTTCCCCGGATGGGGCAAAGAGGCGGGAAGTGCGATGGCCCATACTGGAGCCCATCTTGATCTTAGTCCTTTCTCATCACCAGAAGTAGGTCTTGAATAAAAACTGTGGTTCAAGTCAAATGTGTATTTCGTATTTCAATTGTTAAGAAAGTTTGAAAAAACGCCCTAGAAGATGGATTTCTAGACTCGTCTCTGAGATCTTTGAAGTTTTTTGCTTCGTGCCTCATGTTAGGAATGGTAGAGATGTTTATTTGAAACGGCAAAAAACATAGCTCTATTTAGTAGCCAATATACTCTGCAGTCCACAGCACGTACTGTAACGAGTTGCATGGCCTAACACCGATGATTTCGAACCAAGTCAATTGACCACCACAAATTAACCGTGAACAAACTGACCGCCAACATTAAGTTGCGTTTATACTGGACGCGAAGCAAAGGTTGGCAACCTTCGCGAGTGGTCGCTTACAACACTTGCTCAAAATAGACCAACTTTTCAACAACAATTTTGTCCAAGTATTACAGTTAAGCACCCGTTCGCGAAGTTTGCTATGGGTTAAAATCTTTCGCAAATTGTCGATGACGTCAAATTTTGCTTGCTTCGCGTCGCGTCGTCCAGTGTAAACGCAGCTCTAGAGTTAGGTTTAGTTAGCGGCGGTCGGTTTTCGCGGATCCGATTGAACATGAGTTACATACCTCAGTACTTACGAAGAAATGTAGTGGGCCGTCAGCTACATTAGTTAGAGTCAAAGCTAGTTGGCGATCAATTGATTCGCAGTCAGTTGCCGTGGACCCGACGATTATACCTGGGTTAGAAGGTTATATACCACTCTACTTCTTACGAAGAAACGTGGTGGGCCGTTTGCAACTTAGAATTTTGTGATTGTGCTTGCGTTCGAAGAAATCAGCATTTGGTTAACGTGGAGCAGTACTGTTGTTTTTGGCTAGGTCGTGTATTGAGTCATGGCGTTTCTATTCAGGAACTGGCTTCCCTTGGTTTGGACCGGCTCAAGTCTGCTTTGATGGCGCTCAGCTTGAAATGTGGAGGTACTTTGGAGCAGCGTGCCGAGCGGTTGTTTTCCACCAAAGGAAAGAAGATTAACGAGTTACCCGCGAAATTGTTTTGCAAAAGCAAGGCCGTCAAGAAGTAAATGTTTTTTTTTACTTTACAGTGATTGAAAAATAAGTCGAATACTTATAACGTAAGTTTTTTGAAAATGTGCTTCTACTGCGATATTTTTGTTTAATTAGAAGGGTTCTCAATGGGTGAAAAACCTCAGTGAATTTTGATAACTTAATCAGTGGTGCTATTCAAATATTGTAGGAACCGGATCTGACAGCAAGCAGTTCTTTAAATTGAGCTACTGGTTCGAGCGAATCAACTGAATAGCTTCGTTGTGATTTGTGTAGTCTGCAAGTGTTACTGTAAAATTAGTAATACGATATGTCCTTGTTTGGCTTTATTTAACACTTTACGAAATTGATAAAGTCACCCAGCATGCTTGTTAAACTGATTTCCCGATTCGTGAAAAGAGGTAAAGCTATAAAGTCTAAGGCTTAGTTGAAGTGAAACCAAAACCTACGGATGTGGTCATTCTGATGTTGGTAAATACGAGTTTTGCTCTAAAAAGTTGTCTTTTTCTTTTACAGAGAAGATCCTAACAAGGGAAAAGACATTGCTTTTTTAGAAGCGCAAGTGTATCACCTGATGGATTTACTGGGAGAACAGAGACAAGCCACCAAAGACAACGTCCAGCGTCGTCAGGCTAGGACTGGTACTGAGAGAGCTGATGACGGTGAAGAAGTCGCATCAGGTATCGATATTAAGCTTTTGTTTGCTTTTGTTTCGCACTGTTGAGTGTTTCAAGGGACTAGTCTACTCAGTATATTGTATTGCTTTAAAATGACCTAAAAATTAAAGTTACCCCAATCGAAACTTCGAAAATTTTCTGGGATTACGCGGTGGCGTAGCTCAGTCGTTTGAGCTTCAGGTTAGTCATCGAAAAGTTAATGGCTTTGGATTTGATTTCCGAACTGCAGCGAGTTGTTGCTGCCTTTAAAAACAAAACACTTAATACATTAGAGTCAAGGAGTCTACCCGTTGACGTGATCCAGCGTAACGAAAAACTTTCTAGTAGAAGCCTTAAGAGTCGTTTCTGTTTTGGCTGGTATTTTGTGGTTCGATAAACGCATACTAACTGATTTATTTATTATTTATTCGTAGTTGAATGAATCTAATAATCTAGTTTCTTTTAAAATTTCAGCTTTTCTTTTTCAAATCAGAATTTTTCAAACAAAGATTTTGTTTTGTCATTGTCAAGCAACACCGTAGCAATATTCTTTTTTAGAGAGCGAAAGTGAAGACGAAGAAGATGAAATAATTTACAATCCGAAAAATCTTCCTCTCGGATGGGACGGAAAACCAATTCCTTACTGGCTGTATAAACTTCACGGCCTTAACATCAACTACAAATGCGAAATTTGTGGCAACCAAACATATCGCGGACCAAAAGCTTTCCAGAGACACTTTTCTGTAAGTGATCTTTATTTTACAAATTGTGTTAAAACAATGAAAAAGACACAGTTGATTTGTACCCTCATACCGATCAGTGGTCAAAGTTCGATCAGTTGTCGAGTGGATGGAGCGTCTGCTACTGAAATCGTAGATTCTGGTTCGATTTTCGATTGGGTAAAACCAAAGACCATGCAAAATTTGTATTCCCAGTTTCCCTGCTTGATGTTCAGCAATAAAATAGGACTGTGTGAAGCCTCTGCTGTTGTGTGGTAGATAGGTGGCAGCTTGACTCGAAGACCAAAAGATCCTTTACTCGTTTTGCTGTGTCTTGGCCAAGGCGACTTGGTGAATAAAATATAATCACAATTGTGTTTTTTGGGACAGAACATTGAAGGTCTTGAAGCCACCGCTCATTATTCGTCTGCAGTGTTTTCCTATGTGGTGATAGAATACCCACTTGCCGGTTTTTGAGTGCAATGGAATGGAATGAAATGAAATGACCACTTCTCTCTTGGTTTTCCCTACACATTACCAAACTTCTGTGGCGAGGCTTTTCGTTACACCATGATTTTCTCCACAGGAAAGAGTCTGGCTGTCCAGCCACTTTTGATTTTAGCATCTTGTTTTGACCGCCTATCTAAAGTTGGGAGAACTGAAGAAGTTTATCTCGATTCTCGAAACGTGGGCTAATTGATTAGCACCAACTCTCGAGAAAATAATAGACAGTAAAAAGTCGCTTACTTGTCCCAGCCCTATTAATTTCTTTACGTATGTTATGGACAGCACTAACAAAATCATTTTGTTTTTAGGAATGGCGGCATGCTCACGGAATGCGCTGTCTTGGAATTCCGAACACTGCCCATTTTGCGAACGTCACTCAAATAGAAGATGCAATGGCCTGTAAGTTTGTTTCCTATGAGTCCTAGTGCAACATACTTTCACCTATCACACTGTTAAACCGATTAGTGGTCAAGTGAGTAGAGCGTCTGCTACTGAAGCGATAGACTCGGGTTCGATTCCCGGTCGGTTCAAAGCAAAAACTATAAAGATTGGTATTCACAGCTTTACTGCTTAATGTTTAGCAATTAAAGAGACAGCGTGAAGTCTTCAACGTGTGTGGTAGACAGGTGAGCAGGTGGTGGTACTACCCGACTCCTTCCCAGGGATGGGGGCGCGGAGGAACTCCGGGGATACCCAACAGTTGGGCCACACCCCAAGGTCTGGACCATAGATCAAGAATAGAGAGAGAGGAGCCAAAGATAGATTTACGAAAGGATTCAGAAGCAGGACAGTCGAGGAGGAGATGATTGAGGTCCTGTAGAGGGTGTCCACTGGCTCTACAAGCAGAATTCTTCTTCCGACTGATCCTGTGAAGGTATGAGGATAAAAGAAGACTGTGGCCATGGCAGCAAAGACGGGAAAGCTCGCAGCGAATGGAGCGAGAAAGAAGAAGTTCCTTCGAAGAGACTTCGGGGACTTGGAAGTTCAGATGGGTGTGGGAGATGTGACGTCTCCAATTGCGGTATTGGGAGTAACGGACTTTGGCAACGACTGGGGGGAGAGGGCATGGGATCGCATCAGTGGGCAGAGGGGCACCAGTTTTGGCAAGTAAATCCGCTTTTTCATTAGCGGGGAGACCTGCGTGACCGGAGACCCATTGGAAGCTTAAAGTGGTATTGTTGGAAAGAGAGGAGGCGAGGGACCAAACATTCCAGAGGGACTCAGGCAGGAGATAGGAGGGGGCTGAAGAAAGTATATAGCGGGCTGATTGGGAGTCGGTTAGGAAAAGGACTGACTGGAATTTGCAGATCATCAAATGGCTAGTACACCAAACGAGACCTTGCTTGAGGGCAAAGGTTTCAGCTGTGAAGCTGGAGGCAATTGGACCAGTGGAAAAGGACAGGGAATTGGATGTATTGCATTTGGAGCATGTGACATACGCTCCAGCGGGACCAAAAAGGGAGGAAACAGATCTGTCAGTCCATATGTGGATTAGGGTGTTCGGGTTTTTCACTTTTTGCTTAAATCTTTTTCTTTATACGATTTTAAGGGTACAAAATCGTGATAGTTTTTTTTGAAAATTTTTTTTATTTCATACCCTGGGGGGGGCATGGAAGGTTTTTGGGGGGGCGCAAATGGCTAATATCGCATAACTCAAAAACTACTGCACCTAGAAAGATAATTTTTACATCAATCGATTCAAAAACACAGGTTTCCTATCTGTGTTCAATACATTATATGGCTTTAACTGCTCTATTTTTCGAGTTATTTTCGAAAAACTGTTTTTACCCCTTTCTGCTTGCCATTTCGCTTTAAATTAAAGGTATTTTCTCTTCACCGCACAGATGACCAATTGGTGGACGCACCTGACCTAAAGCCTGCCTGAAGCGAGAAATTTAATTTGATTTCTGGGTGGATACCACCTTAACACAAGTTACTAGTGACTCAGCAATCGCTTCTACTTCGACACTGCACTGCATGGCTGGATGCAAGGCATGGAAATGACTACTCCTGCTCATTCCCTATCACTTTAAAAGTTACTACTGCAAGTCTAATAAGGATGTAATTTTTTATTCTGCAGTATGCAACGTTGCACAAGACAAGTGCAATTATTGCACTAATTTTCACTCTTGACTTTTGTTTTCACTTTATTAAGGAACACCAAACATTTTAAGATACGACTTTCTTTTTCAGCCACTCATTCATTTTCGTCTTTGCTTCCGTGACAAATAAATCCCCTGATTCTAATATCAACTTGTCGTTTTTCTTCGGCTTTGCGAAAACCTTTCACTCAGGCATTATGACATAAGACCATCTTTCACAAGAGCGGTTATGATTGTCGATCGAATTCCAAAAAAACTTTGTCGTCAATCTGGAGGCAAGGTGCTGCTTTACTGCTGAATCTGAAGTATGGCCTGATAGTTGCTCGCTTCCATGCAAGTTGTTTGGTGTCAACATCACCAGGAAGTTGCTGATTGGGATCTTTCACTGTTTTGCTTGGAATGCAGGACTTTTTGAATAAATATTTAGGGTCACATTGATTAGGTTCATCCAAGAGCAGAAGTGTTTTTAAAACACAGGTTTTATGCAATGATCAACCAGATTCGTATGTTGTTGGCGAAAATCCAGCGATAAATAACGAAGAAATATCATGTTTGTAGGTCCTTCTGACGCGCGTGGATTCAAATGAATTTTCACAAACATTGGCACATAAACCGATATGATGTAGCGTGTGATTTGAAGAAGTTTGCTGTTTTGAGTGACGGTCATTTTGGTGTCAAACTGAAGTCTCGTGTAACCATTTGCAGTTGTTAACCACTTGTAACGATAGATCTGTAATCAGTCAAGTCAGATACAAAGCGAAGATGACCGAAATATGCACCACTTACCTTGCAAACGAAATGCTTTCGTGGTTGTAAGACAAAAATCTTTGAAACTTTGATGGATTACAGATTACTTACTGATTATAGATGGATTACAGATTGACCGTCACTCAAAACAGCAAACTTCTTCAAATCACAAGCTACATCATATCGGTTTATGTGCCAATGTTTGTGAAAATTCATTTGAATCCACGCGCGTCAGAAGGACCTACAAACATGATATTTTTTCTTCGTTATTTATCGCTGGATTTTCGCCAACAACATACGAATCTGCTTGATCATTGCATAAAACCTGTGTTTTAAAAACACTTCTGCTCTTGGATGAACCTAATCAATGTGACCCTAAATATTTATTCAAAAAGTCCTGCATTCCAAGCAAAACAGTGAAAGATCCCAATCAGCAACTTCCTGGTGATGTTGACACCAAACAACTTGCATGGAAGCGAGCAACTATCAGGCCATACTTCAGATTCAGCAGTAAAGCAGCACCTTGCCTCCAGATTGACGACAAAGTTTTTTTGGAATTCGATCGACAATCATAACCGCTCTTGTGAAAGATGGTCTTATGTCATAATGCCTGAGTGAAAGGTTTTCGCAAAGCCGAAGAAAAACGACAAGTTGATATTAGAATCAGGGGATTTATTTGTCACGGAAGCAAAGACGAAAATGAATGAGTGGCTGAAAAAGAAAGTCGTATCTTAAAATGTTTGGTGTTCCTTAATAAAGTGAAAACAAAAGTCAAGAGTGAAAATTAGTACAATAATTGCACTTGTCTTGTGCAACGTTGCATACTGCAGAATAGAAAATTACATCCTTATTAGACTTGCAGTAGTAACTTTTAAAGTGATTGGGAATGAGCAGGAGTAGTCATTTCCATGCCTTGCATCCAGCCATGCAGTGCAGTGTCGAAGTAGAAGCGATTGCTGAGTCACTAGTAACTTGTGTTAAGGTGGTATCCACCCAGAAATCAAATTAAATTTCTCGCTTCAGGCAGGCTTTAGGTCAGGTGCGTCCACCAATTGGTCATCTGTGCGGTGAAGAGAAAATACCTTTAATTTAAAGCGAAATGGCAAGCAGAAAGGGGTAAAAACAGTTTTTCAAAAATAACTCGAAAAATAGAGCAGTTAAAGCCATATAATGTATTGAACATAGATAGGAAACCTGTGTTTCTGAATCGATTGATGTAAAAATTGTCTTTCTAGGTGCAGTAGTTTTTGAGTTATGCGATATTAGCCATTTGCGCCCCCCCAAAAACCTTCCATGCCCCCCCCCAGGGTATGAAATAAAAAAAATTTTCAAAAAAAACTATCACGATTTTTTTCATGCCAATTTGTACCCTTAAAATCGTATAAAGAAAAAGATTTAAGCAAAAAGTGAAAAACCCGAACACCCTAATGTGGATATCAGACAGGAGAAGGGAGGGTAGTCTGCTTGAAGCAGACTGGAGTCGGGCTGTACTGTTGCCTGTGCACGTGCAGTCGGGAATGAAGGGGGAAACAGTGAAGTGGGTTGTAGTCCATGGGGGAAAAGGGGGGGGCACATGATCAGAATCTCACGTGGGGTTGGGAGTGGTTATGTGGCCGAAAAACAGAATGATCTCCAGGAGTGTTTCTTTTTTAGTCAACAGGTGACGTTTCTTGTTGCCAGGGCATAAAGGCTGGAGAAGTCTGGGGGGAGACGCAGAGCACGTTCGAAGCAGTAGAGGGTTTGATGTTCTGAAGTTAGCTTTAGAAAAAAGAGTTGGGCCTCAAGAAGGAGTAGTCAGAAGGGGGTGGAAGAGAGGCACCCAGTAATGACCCTGCATGCGGCTCTGTGTAGAACTTCCACGTGATTGGTTGCGGTGTTGCAAAGGAATGGGAACCATCCAGGAGAGGCATATGTGAGCACCGGACGCACAAAGGCTTTGTAGAGTAGGGAGAGAGATTCTTTTGTGGCATCCCAAGAGGCAGTGGCTATGGCGCGAAGGGCTTTGTGGTGTGGATAGAATTTGGAACACAGGGATTGGACATGGGCCCCAAAGGATAGAGTCCGATCAAAGGTTACACCAAGGAATTTAAAGGTGGGATTGAACAAAAGAGGGAAGCCCAGGAGGTTCAGCCGGGGCTGGAAAGTGGCTTGATGGTGATCTGTAGAGAAAAAGGAGGACTCACAGTTTTTTGGATTGAGAGGAAGTCTCCATAAGTAGGACCATGTTTCTAGGACAGTAATGGAGGATTGGACAACAAAAGATGCTTTGAGCGGGTCTGGGGAGGAGGACCAGATGGCCAGATCAGTCAGCATACCGGGAGACACGGGCACCCCGAGGTAAATCCTTGATGATGTCATCAACAAACAAGATGAAGAGGACTGGACCAAGTACCGAGCCCTGGGGGACCCCTCGTCTGATGCGGAAGGAACGGCTGCAGGAACCACCAACCTGGATTTTAGCTCTACGATCAGAAAAGAAAGAGCGTACCCAAAGAACTAAGCAAGCGGGAGTTAAAGCAAGAGGAGTTAGTGAAACAGAGCAGAGTGCCAGACCGAGTCGAAAGCCTTGGAGAAATCAACAGATGCCAAAATGGTTCGGTCTGGAGGCTTTTTCTTTTGGAAGCCGTCCCAGATTGATTGAGACAGAGTAAGAATTTGGTCGAGAGACGACCTACCAGGACGAAAGCCGGCCTGGCACGTGGAGAGGAGATGATTCGATTCGAGGTGAAAAGTTAGGCGAGAAAGAATCAAGCGCTCAAAAAGCTTGGAGATGCAAGAGGTGAGAGAAATGGGGCGGAAAGAGGACGGAGAGGAAGTGGATTTTCCAGGTTTATGAATGGGGATGATAGTGGTAGGTTTCCAACAAGAGGGGAAGGTGTGAGAGTACCAGGACCTGTTAAAAAGAGAAAGAAGGAGGAGTTGTGCTGGCTCAGGCAAATGCTTTAGTAAAGAATAGGCAATCTGGTCAGGGCCAGACGCAGTGGAAGAGGAGAGATTGCAGATGGCAGTGGAGAGTTCAGTCAACGAGAAGGGGGAGCAGAAGGAATTGTGGAGGGAAGAAGCATTTTCACAGCTGGCTTTCCGGAGTTCATTCATGAACTGTCGTTCGGCTCTGCGCGAGGTACGAGGTGTTGCTTGAGATAGGTGTGAGCGAAGGTAAGAGGCATAGTGGTTGGCAGTGTCAAGAGGGGAAGTGCAACCACTAAAAGAAGGGTCTTGGGAGGTGTTCTTTTTGTCCGAGATAGCATTGAGAAGCCTGAAGACAGCACGAGGATCAGAACGGGGGGGAAAGATTAGAACAGGTGGCTTGCCAGATTGCAGATTTGGTTCTAGAAATGACCGAGGACGCCCTACGAGAAGCATCTATGTATCTGGGGCGGTGAGCCTGAGATCGGTGTGCCTCGGAGCGGGCCCTCCGTCGTTTCCACACTGCAGATTCCGCTTTCTGGGACCATCAGGCTTTGGGGGAACGACCAAGGCGGCCAGAGGGGATAGAGGCCTTGGCAGCTTCGACTAAGAAGAGGGAAAGGAGCGGGCAGCCTGGTGGATGTTGACTGCATCAACATCAAGAGAGGGAAGGTGCTCAGCAATATATGATTGGTAAACAACTCAACGGGCCTTTTTGTAGTTGAATTTGGGGGGATGAGTGTTGGGGTGACGAACTGGAGAGAGGGGGAGGACAATCTCAATATGGAGATGGTCAGAGCCAAGGCCAGGGAGAGTGCGCCACTCACAGTGGGGAGCGAGAGACGCAGGAGCTAACGAAATATGGGAGGATAAACGGGTCCCAGTGGAATGATGAAGGAGCGTGGGAGAGGCGGGGTTGTTCAGAATTTCCAGACCGGAGGAAGTGATCCAGCGAAACAGGTCATTTCTGGGCGGGTGGGGGGGAATGACTCTGTCTCAGGTTGGGTGGTGAGCATTGAAGTCTCCTAGGATAAAAGTGTCAGGGGAGTTTGAAAGGATGTCAGGATAGAAGGCCCTGGTGCGAGAGTCAGAAGGAGTGCTTCTGATGGGAGGGGAGTAGAGGTTAAGGAATTGTAAGGGAGAGTGGTTGGAAAGAAGAACTTTAACACAGGTGTAATCTGAGTAGGGGTCCTGAGAAGAAAGAGAGGAGACAGAAACAGAAGAGAAGTCCAGGTCAGAGTGGATAAGAGTGAGGACACCACCACCGGTGTTATGAGTTTCGGAGGAAACAGGGCCTAGTCTGCCGAATGTCCGATCCGTGCGTAGGGTATAATAACCAGGGATTTGAAACTTTTTGGTTGCCGAAAGATGGGTTTCTTGGAGGAAAATGAGGTCATGCTGGTTGCCAGAAAGAAAGGCGATTAGTTCAGCACGATGGGAGGGGGAAAGACCGCCGGCATTCCATTGCAGAATTCTGAAATTGTGAGAGAGACGTGGAGTTCGTTGAGGGTGGGGCGGCGAGTTGTAGATCGGTTGTGTGCTTGTGGGTGGTGGTGGTGGTGAGAAAGGTAGGGTGAAGGCGGAAGGAGGGTAGGTGTTAAGGAGGGGAGGGGAGAGGTAGAGATGAATCCATGAGATCTGAGCATGTTAGTGGGGGGGGTGTGGGTCGGGGCGGAGCTGGAGAGACGGGGTGGGGGGACGCTTGCTGGTGGGTGGGAGAGGCAAGGTCCCCATTGAGACAAGCAGGGCAATTCCAACCCATGGGGGAGCCAGCCGCGCAGATTTTTCGAAAGTCAGCCCGGGTCAGAGAGGAGCAGGAAAAGTGCACCCACTTGGAACAGGTGGAGCACTTTAGAGAGTCCTTACCTACCTCGAGAGAGCACATGGAGCAGGGGTAACGTGGGGGGCCCCGAGGTGGATGTGATTGTGCGAAAGTCAGCACGGGTAAGGGAGGAGCAGAGAAAGTGCACCCACTTGAGGCAAGCAGAGCACTGAAGAGAGTCTCTGCCCACATCAAGGTGGCAGATGGAGCAGGGGTACCTGGGGTGAGGATGGTTGCTGATGGGGCCCGGGTTAGTTTGGACATTGTCACTAATAAGGAGCAAAGCCAGGATAAGGAGACGTCGATGGAGGGTCCGGTCAATTAGAAGAAGAGCCGCCCAGTTTTGACCGGTCAACGGGCAGCCCAGCAAAAAAACAGTCCGAGACAATGGGGATGGGGGCAACCTTTCGGTCGTGCCCCTCGGGAGATCTGTCCTACCATTTCGACCCATTCCCATTGGGGAGGGGACTGCACCACCACGATGAGGTGGCAGGAAGCTGGTGCAGAGGTGGACAGGTGGCAGCTTGACTCGAAGATCGAAAGGTCCTTTCGCTGCCTCCTGGCCAAGGCAACTTCGTGAACAAAATGTGATTACAATTACGAATTAATAAAAGTTCAAGTTTTCAGCATATTAAGAACTTTACAGTAAAGCGATTATGGGGCGGTGGGACGCTTATACTTAGCTGATGTTGTACTACACGGCACACCGGTTTTTGCAAAGGAATTCTGAGAGCCGTGGCAACACTGCTTTGGGTTTGTCCGGTTTGAAAATTGAACCCCTTACTTGTTGCGCCAAAAACTAATGTGGTAATCGCTCAATTGATTGTGTTTGGTGTTTGCTGATACTTCTTATTTTCGGCGTAAGATTTTCTCAAACCCATAGCTCGTAAGCCTGTATTGCAAGAGCTAACTAGTATGCTAATAAAAATATCAACACTACTTTTGGACCCTAACAACACTTGCGTGGCTTTGAAAGTGGGACTTAAGGCACAAAGTCATAGCCGGAGGGAAGGGCAATCAAAACTCAGCCCATTTGAATATGATTCAGCTTCGTCTGAAAAATTTTTGCTTTTTATCTTCTGAACAACGTGTCTGCTTACTGCTATGTTGGGGTGTTCAAATCGGCTTGCATTTTAAAATTTTATTGTCGCTTTAAATTTAAAAAAATCTAACATAGTTCCCATCTGTAATTCTGTACACTTCAAATATGAACCGATCAGTGCTCTAGTGAATGGAGCGTCTGCTACTAAAACTGTAGACCCGGGTTCAATTCCCGATCGGGTCAAACCAAAGACTGAAATTGGTATTCACAGCTTACTTGCTTGACGTTCAGCAATAAAAAGGGCAGTATGAAGCCTTCACTGTGTGTGGTAGACAGGTGGGCAGGTGGCAGCTTGACTCGGAAGACCGAAAGATCCCTTCGCTGTTGCTTGGCCAAGGCAAGTTGGTGAATAAAGATGTTGGTGAATAATTACAATTTTGATCGAGTTGGATTTGGGTTCAAGTAATCTGTCATAATGCCCACTGTCCAGCCTTACGGTTAAATTCAAGTTGGGTCTTTGGTTTTCATGAGCAAAAAAGCGACGGAGTGTTTTATTTTAGTGTGGACTAAGTTGAAGCAGATGAAGGATGCGGAGCGATGGAACCCGGAGCACGAAGAGGAATTCGAAGACTCGGCGGGAAATGTTGTCACCAAGAAAACTTTCGAGGATTTGCAACGTCAAGGCCTGCTCTAGAGCCTGCGTTTAAATATTAGTGGCTCCAGGAAAGCGTGCCTGTTTCTTCGCTCACAAACTGCACTGAACGAGTGAATCTACGGCATGGCGATAAATTTACGTTCTCTTGACTCGTGTTGTTGATGCATATCAAACGTTACTTTTTACCACATAATAGATCAAACTCAAAACTTTGCTTAAGTTTAGCTTGATATCAGCCGCTTGTTTTGGATGTAATGTAAATTCTCACGGTCGTATTTTGATTTTTGCATTTATTAAGTTCAAAGCAAGGTTGTCACTCTTGAAAAACCAAATGGATTGCTTGAAGTGAATCTGTGTGACCCAAATCGCTGAAACTCTATTGTTAAGCGAAGTGTAAGTCCTACTACAACGTTGTCGACTGTCGTGAGTCGCGATTTTGGTCGACTAGGTGAATACAAGTAGTATTGGTGTGGTGCGTTTTTTTTTCCGCGACATAAGTTCTCGATTCTAGGTGATGAAACAAAGACTGTTATCCCGTGAATGGCAACTAAACGTAAGAATGGTCACTGGTCTGTCAAGTAATTTCAAAGCCATAACATCGTCAGTTGGGGTTCCGGTGCAAGCGATTTGTATGGAATTCCGATTTTTCTTTGATTTTTGCGAAAACTTTAGCGCTTGGTTTTATGGTTTATGAACGACTTCTTTTTATGCAATGGTTTTTTAAATAACTTGTTGTAATTCAAAAATACAAAAAGCTTAAAATTAAATTCAGTAAAATTGAAGAAGGCCAAAACTTTGAAACTAACTTATAATCTCTCCGGAATTTTTGAAATTTAACCAAGTAACCTTACTTAACGTTTTACCATTCTTTAGATACCTCACGAATACATAATATATAGGCAGGCCTAAATAATTTTCTGCTAATGTAAAATTAAAGTATGTGTAGTAAATGAACTGATGTACCCAGCATATCGACCAATTCAAATTTAGGGTTTGGGCGCGAGAGCGAAGACCCCAGCTTTCGTAGCGTGAAAGTATTGGCATAAACTTACAAGAGTAGTTTAAGTTTCCAGTCGCTGAACAATGTCATTGATTTTTGGGGAAATACAGTAGAAATCGCCTAATTTGTCACATTTTTGTTGGTCCCGGCAGAACTCGTATCTTTTATGAGCAGTGCAGTTTTTTTAATTCGTGAAATGTTTTTTTAATAGCGGAAGCGCCACTACTATTTTAGCCAGTCGAAAAAAATCGGCAGCGTTGCTGTTTCTGAAACAATCTTAATCTGCCGCTTCTACTCAAACAACAATTTACCATAAAATTGGATGACTTCGATTAGCTTTGATGCAAGAATTCGAATTTAAGGCACTGTATACTAACCAAAAAAAAAAAATGCTAGCAGAAAGGAAAAGCGGATATCGAAATAAATTTTCGCAAAAATTCATGCGTTCTCAAAAAAAAGGCCTTCGCGCAATTAAATAGCAAATTTTCCGCGAAAATTCAGGCGCTCTCCCGAAAAAGGGTTTTCTTAAAGTGTACGTGATGTCTCTGGCGTACTCCAAGACCAAAACAAAATGGTCATGACCTTGGCCCATTTGCAACAAATCAAAAAATAGCGCTGTCCTCGAGCCGAGGACAGAGCATTTTCGAGGACTTGCAGGCTTCGAGGCCAAGGACTTCAAATTGTGTCCTCGAGGACTCCACGTCTGTTACGTATATGCAAGCAAAAGTAAATATTTTACAGTATGTACAAATTTTGCATGTAGTTTTAGCATTCTTGATATCAGTTGGTGCAGCGAAAGATCAGAGATCACCTTAAATCAAGCCACACCTTCGTTTAATTTATGGTTTTCTTTAAATTTCTGATAAAATGAAAATACTAATCACAAAAATTGCTACCAGGTCTGACAGTACTGACGTTTGAACAGTTAGTTTCCAGAGGTGGAGTCAGGGACACAAGGTTCGAGGCCAAGGACACAAAAAAAATCCGAGGCCAAGGACAGCCTTTCCGAGGACAGACACTCTCGAGGACAAGGACATGAATGCTCGAGGCCAAGACCAAGGACACAAGCGCAAGTGCTCTCCAAAAAAAAAGGTCTTCACAAAAATTTTTCAGGCGATCTCCAAAAAAAAAAGGTCTTCACAAAAATTTTTCAAGCGATCTCCACAAAAAAACGTTTTCCGAAAAATTTTTCAAGCGCTCCCAAAAATTTTAACAATTCAAAAATTAGTGCTGTCCTCGAGCCGAGGACAGGCCAATTTTCGAGGACTCGAGGCCAATGGATTTCAAAATCTGTCCTCGAGGACTCCACCTCTGTTAGTTTCTCATGCGCTCAGTGTAGGCACACATGTAAAATTTACAACACTGTAAACCATAAAGCCGTCCTTCAGGTATCAATACACCGATCACTCGATCAGTGGTCGAGTGAATAGAACGTCTGCTACTGAAACGGTAGACTCGGAATTCGATTCCCGGTCGGGTCAAAACAAAAACTATAAAAATTGGTATTATTTACAGCTTCCCTGCTTGACGTTCAGCAATGAAAGAGAGAGTGTGAAGCTTCCACCTTGTGTAGTAGACAAGTGGGCACGTGGCAGCTTGACTCGAAGACCGAAAGATCCCTTCGCTGTTTCCTGGCCAAGGCAACTTGTTCAATAAAAGGTAATTACAAAAATAATGGTTTTCAACAGATTGTAAACAGTTTTTGGTTTGCTTGGTATGAATTGTTTGAACTGCAATTAGACTGTAGAGTGCAGTCAATTTTGCTTTACTTTTCTATTTTTTTTCTCTTTCACTAATCAATTAAAAATTGCTTAAAATTTTTTGGAAACTTTTGATATGGGGTATCTTTTCGTGTTGGTGGAATTGTGATGTAGCGTCAGCTCCAACGTATCTGCTAGTAAAAGATTAATCGGATCAATTGCTTATTAACTCAACCCGGAGAGTAGCTAGATACGTTGTTGAACCGAGCCGGTCGACCGCATTGGTACGCGTCCTTTTGACACGTAGGCTACGTTACAGCGATAAAAATTGAAAAAAAAACGCCGTTTAAGACCAACAAAACTTGGTGCCAAAATATTGACTTATTTCCTATCACTGCGACTTGAATTCTAGAAGAAAAAGAAAGGTCTTTACCTCTCTACATCGCAATTTCTGGATTCTGGGTGACTTCAGCCATAAACGCTGTAGATTACGTCATTGGAAAACTTTGCGTTGCGCCAAAAAACAACTTTACGTCAGAGGTGGAAACGGATCCTCATCGGACCTGGATTTTACTTTTTTTTTACGAGAAGCTAGTCGTTCAAAACTTACGCAGGGAGCGCACTAAAGCGTGACGGTACGTTGCTTGCGTAAGCGAAAAAGCTGCTGGCATGTAACTGCTATCCCTCAGGCTAGCATTGCTGCCCCAACCCTAACTGTAATAAAAGGTTTTGAAGCAAAAAAAAGACTGCTCCGTGTATATTTTTCCCCTGTTCGTTATACTCCGTATTCTTTCATTCCACACAATCGCAACACGAGGAGCTAGTCGTGCAAAACTTAGGCAGGGAGCCGCACCCAAGCGTAACGGTACGTTGCTTTCGTAAGCTAAAAAGCTGCTGCTACGTAATTGCTGTCCCCTCAGGCTGGCATCACTGCCTCAGCCCTTACTGTAATGCAAGGTTTTAAGGCAAAAAAAGACAGCTTCGTGCATTTCCTTCCCGGTTCCTGCATACTGCATCAAACATTCACAACCCAACCGCGAATCGAACCCGGGTACGGAGATTGGTTGCTGAGCATGATAGGCTAACGATTACACTGCGCAGCTTGCAACAATGCAGTGACAAAATTTCGTATTTAAACCAAATGTATGAAAAAATGGCAATGGCACGTGCATGAGCGTTTGCATGACTAGCTTCCACTAATCGCAACCCCAGTGCGAATCGAACTTGGGTACGATCATAGGTGGGCACAAGTCCGTTAATCCATTATAAACGAAGCTAACTTTTTCATTAACTCGTTAATCCGTTAAAAAGTTTTTTCATGTTAAAGGACTAAATTAACTTCCGTTAAGTTCTGTTAACTTTCGTTAAGGTTTTTATCATTAATATCTTGGACCATTCATTCATCGTACCGGTACAAACCAGTCTGCACTGGTAACACTTGTTGCGTATTAGCACCAGTTTTATAAAAGAGAGTGAAAAAAGGAGCTTTTTTTTGTAACAAATAATAAGCTGCAGCCTCATAGGTCTATTAATTATTGCTGTTCGCAATTTCCAAAATTTTCCGATTGCAGCTTCGTTAGTGTATTTTATCATATCGTTATCTTGAAACTAGATTAGACTGTAAAATGTAACTTCCAAAACACAAAAAGACCACCACAGCAATAAATATTTCCTTACAATCAGCTCAACAGCGTCAATATGTGTTCTAGAAGCAAGTGAACGAAAAGGAATGTAAATTACACGCAAAATGTTAACAAATTAACGGACTTTATTAACTTTCGTTAATTAAAGCTGAAAATAACGGATTAACGTTCACGGAGGTGTGAAGTTTGTTAACGGACTAGTGGTTAACGAAGCTAACGTTTTGCATTAACTTGCCCACCAATGGGTACGATGGTTGGAAGCTGAGCACAATAACCACTACACAGTGGTGGGCAAGTTACTTTCTAACAGTAACTAGTTACAAGTTACAGTTACTTGGTAAAAAAAGTAACTAAGTTACAGTTACAGTTTAAATTTGAAAAAGTAACTAGTTACAGTTACAGTTACAAGTTACAGTTACTTTAGTGATTAAAAATTTGGACTAAAAACAGGCGTGACGGCTTTAACTGAAACTTTAACCAGCAACCACATGTATAGTCCAGTGAACACAGTGAAGAAAATATGGATAAAAGGTTATGGTTGATCAGACATGCGACTGTTCGTCCTGTGCTGCCATTGTAATGCAATTATTTTGAATGGAATTCATAAAAAATCTGTAATTTGGTTCAAAGCATGTACTGTAATACAAAAAGTAACTGTAACTTTTTTTAGGGCTCTAAACTGGTAACTAGTTACAAATATCGTTACATCTGAAAAAAAGTAACAAAGTTACAGTTACTAAAAAAGTAACTAGTTACAGTAACTAGTTACAATTGTTACTAGTTACTGCCCACCACTGCCACTACACTGTGCTGCTTGCAACAATGCAATGACAAAATGTTGTATTTAAACCAAATGTTTGAGAAAACGGCAATACAGGGTTATGCTTCAATGTGGCTCTCCTTGTGACTTTTGCATGACTAGCTTTTACTGTTTTTTTTTCTCGGATCCCGATCCAGTTTCATTAGAAGTCAGTCAGTAGTTTATTCTTTCAGCATGCACAAAAAGAGGCACACAATGACATCTGTAAAAGCTGAACAATGCAAAACCACAGTCTATGCATACTGTGGATGAAGCGAAGGAGCAGTGCTCATCAAGTCAGCTTCACCCACACTCCCACTTTAGACTTCAATTCTTAAGCAAATGGTGATAAGAAAAGCGCAAGCAAAAAGCAAGCCCAAAAACAACAACAACAACAACAATGCACCGTGTAATAAACATAGTAGTCAACGGCTGCAAAAAATTAATCAGCATATACAAGTTCAAAAAAGACAATGAATACATTGTTATATGCAGTAAGTCATAACTATGTAATAGTCAGCCTACTGATAATTCAACAGTAATCATACTCTCTTTTAATGGCAATAAACTTAAAATATAAATTCAAGTCGTACACAGTATTAAATTTAGTTCAGGGAGCACACCCACAAACTGTAAAAGGAACAGAATTAATTTACTGATAACCTTCCATCCAAAATTTCTCACTAACAAAAAAAAAAACAATGAACAAAAAAATCTCCTCATGCGCTACCAAAGCATTCGACCCACTACGTAATAACTTATACAGTCCCTGACATTCGACCACACAATCTCAACAATGCATTAAAGGTCAAGAAGTCAATACCGAGAATAACATCCCACCAAAAATTTAAAATCCCTTAACAAGACTCTTCAAAAGCAAACACAAGAAATATCTTTCACCAAATTATAGTTAAAAATTTACATTTCATATGATTGCACTATCCTGTTTTTGATTTAATGAATAAGAGGTAACCTTAATAAATTAAGTTTTTCTCTGGATGAACATGGGGGCTGCAGAATCAGAGACCGAAAGATCAATTCATTGCCTCCCTCTTGTCAAAAATTATTTAGTAAATGTCTCCATAGAATTGTCATCTTGTTGTTATTGACAGTGTAAATAAATTAATGATTGAATAAATTTTAAAAAAAGAAAAAAAGTAATTAAGGTAGCACACCCACACATATCCTTTTTTGAACCTAAAGTAAATGGCAATAAGAAATGCAAGCAAGAATTACAAGGCACCATGTAATAAAATAAAAGTAGCAGCCAATTGTTGCAAAAAAGTAGCTCTATAAACAAGTTTGCTGAGCAATATATACAAGTTCAAAACGACAATGCAATACACTTTCATGTAGAAAGTCATAGCTGTAAAATAGCCAGCCTTCTGATAATTCAGCAGTTTCAACTTTCCTTTTATAGCAACAAACTCAAATTTAATCTAGATAGAACGAAGCAATTGGTTTAATTTTTTTATTTACTTATACTGCTCACACAATAACTTCTTGTATTCTTTTTTGCAGCGAAAAAACGAGAATGATTTTAGTTTTGAAGGTATATTGTTCCAAAGTTGGACCCCTTTAAATTTAGAAGATGCGAAACCGGATCAGATCCAGATCTGATTTTGCTGTTTACATTCAAACTCATTGTTGATGTTTGTCAAAATATTCGCTGAAATGCTTAAAGTGTAGTTGCATGCTGGCGGATCCGGATCGGATTTGGATCTTTTAATATATGGATCCGTCCACCTCTGCTTTGCGTTTTCTGCGCCGAATTGGCGCAAGATGTGTGGCGCAACATGCAAACTTTCAAGTGGAGAGTTGGAGACCTGTGGTTGGTGGGACGTAGCATGTAGGAAACCAATAATACCAAAGCCATTGCTTTTTAAATTCTGTATAGGCTAGCATCAACAGCGACCGTATTGTAGGTTAATGATATTTTGATTACGTAGTTACAGTAGGCGTATCAAGCTCTTTTTAGATCATAACCAGATAACGCTCAACAGTAACAGTAGCCTGCACTAGTCTGTAGTTTAAGTTAAAGAGTAATTAAAGTACGGTATCTACCAAGAGTAAATTACGGTACTCGAGCACCGTAGAAGAATACTAAATAGCAGTTGCCTTCTCAAATCTAAAATAGTGAGACATTACAAGACAAAAAGTCGGTGCAAGGATTTGTAAAACAGTGTAGGCCTACATGAAATTGAAAACACAGCCTATGTCTTTTTTAGTTAGGCTACCGTACCATACTTCCATAGTTCATGTTAGTGTTTTGCTGAATTGTTAGGCTAGTTCGTGCTACCACTGCCTTGTCACTACTCACTAGCTAGTATTGTACAGCATGCTTTGCTTGTGTTAATAATAATATTCTTGTTTGTAGTTGCTTTTCAGCCAGCCAGCAGCTTAATCTTTTTTTGTTATCCATTTCTCTACATTGTTTTGCTTTTGTACTGTGCCCCTTTGGCAGATAGGCCTATGCTGGTGACTTTTCCCAGTATTATTTCAAGAGGTTAACAAATACCATAGCCTAGCCTATTAGGATTATTGTAAGAAGAAATTTAAACAAAATAGGATACATTAGAAAGGAGTCAGAGTGTCGTAATAAAATTCAGAGATTTTGGTGTGCTGTAGTAAAAATAAGGGAAAGACTTGGTGCACATTCTGTGTGCGCAGACATTTCATAACAAAGCCTAAAAAGCGTAACCTAAACCCTAATCCTTGCCCTAACCTAAACCCTAACAGCCTAACCCAAACCTGTAACTGGAGTAGGCCTAATCAAAAAAAAAGTTTTGAAAACGAGTAAGGTCACCAAAATCTTTGTTTATTCTACCATGCATGTTTTGTGCGCCTAGTCACTTGAAAAAAAAATTGGAAAACCTCTGCCCTAATATCTACTGGTACTATTACTAGTAATTGTAATTACTGATTAGATTTTATACACCAAGTTGCCTTTTGTTTTGGCCAAGAGACAGCAAAGGTACCTTGTGATCTTAGACTCAAGCTGCCATCTGTTTACCATGTGTGCTGGAGTAGCCACTAGTGTTGTTGGCTTGCGCATGACATAAAATTATACACATTTATGTTAAATAGACTGAGATTTAAGAATCAATTTAAAAGATAGCATGTAGGCTATACCACATACCTGTATTTAATTCGCTTGCAAAATCATTATTTTTAATTGTAGTTGCTTTTATCTTGCATGGTAGCTTTGAGCTGCTCAAATTGATAACCAAATAATTTGGTCACATCACATCTTTTTGCACTTAAGAGTTATTTTCATTATTGTAGTTTTATTTGTGGTTGTTTTATGCAAAATTAAACTTTCTTTCTGTTTCCTGTTTGTAGTGATCCATGTTCTTGTGTATGATTCATGTTTGGCAGAGCTTATTTGCATGCTAGCATACAAATAACTGATAAGTGCAGTTTTATTAGAATAGATAAATCGATAACTAACACTTACTGCTAAGCCCAACTGCAAACTGCACGTAAAGTCTAACCCAAACTCTAAACCTAACTCAAATGCTAGCGTCCAAATTAGTTCAGTTTTATTTGTGCTCAAGTCAACGATGATTGGTTGATGCAACTGCACACTAGCATGCAAACAAGCACTTTCTTCATGTTTTGGATGTCAGATGTGCAGTTTGAAGTAGTCGGCCAGTATGCTCTGGATTATTGCTGAACATGTTTGAGCAATATTGCTAATTAACCAACTGACTAACTTCAAAATCTAAATGCAATCCAGTGGAATAAAAAAACGTGAGCAAATTTGCAAAGGGGCTGAGTGGTCCAAGTAGCATTGCCAGTGATCTCATCACATGGTGAGGGTTAAGGCATAGCAGTTTTGGGGATAGTACAGTATTTCAATATCTGCCTTTCTCAGTCTCAATGTTTTAACATTAATAATACAGTACAGTAGTACAATGACAGTTGCCAAATAGGCCTGTTTGGTTTTTTTCTAAGCAGAATTACCAGATTACAGCTGTCAGATAATCACTTAATGACAAGATTACTGCTGACGAAAGGCCTGATCTGAAAATCTTGACTGCTATATTCCGCAAAACTAGATTCAGCAATCCGTTAGCTGCCTTCGTCCAGGAAATAGTAGTTTTCAAAGAAGTTTTTCTGGTACAATTTTTATAGCCTAATTCAGAAAGATTATTTTTGCTCAACTTTCTGCTTAGAGCAGCTGTTTAGTTTTAGGCTTTTAGCAGAGCTAAACGTTTCAAGTAAACATGAAAGCTACCAAAACATCTAGGATTTTCATAGTAGCCCTTGCACCTATGAGGATGAAGCGAAGCATTTGTTGCTAATAGTTTGATTTATTATTCTTCCTTTTGCAGTGACATTCCACTTGTTTACATGGCTGTAAATTGGGTAAGAATACTTTGTGCAGTTAGTATAGTCAATATTGTAGTGTTCTAATTGTTTATTGCTGCTGTTATTATTGCTGCAGGTATGAAGAAACGAAAAGCAGAAAAGATTTCAACGTTTGGCAAACGAAAAGAAAAGAAGTTCAAGAAAGAAAAACTAAAAGCTGCATCAGAAGAACCAATTGAATCAGCATTGCATATAGCTTCAGAGAACTTTCCAGAATTAGTTGAAGAAGAGGAGGACATTGATGCAAAGCTAGAGCAGCTAAAAAAAGATGGAAGACAATTTTCAATGCTTTCTGTTGATGAATCGACTCTTTCTAATGAATATAAAGCCTACTTTGAGCATAAACTGAGTGAAAATGTCATTTCTGAGCTGAAAAACAAATACAAAACCTCAGGCACACTTTCCTGGGAAGTTTTGCATCACATCATTTTGTTAAGTAGGACAGGGTCTGCTTCAGAGAAGAAGAAAGTGTTGGCAGAGGACTTGAAGTTACCAATAGACTCTCCCAGTAATGCAGATAAGCTGCATAGAAATTTTGGAGTGCACAAAACTCTGGCTTCAAATTGGTTTAAGACAAACGATTTGGAAAGTGGTTTTACGCCTCTGCAACAAGAAATTTTTTGCCTAATCAATCAATACAAAAGTCTCTACTATCCTTCAATCGTATCTTCAGTGGATGAACAGCAAACACGTGCAATCTACTGTCTTCATGCCCTTAATCATGTTGCTAAAGCAAGAGGCAAAGTGTCAAAGAATAATCGTCATATTGCCAAATTAGCACTAAGTCAACGTGAAACTGCTGAATACAGAGACCAAGGCTTTACTCGACCTAAAGTTTTAATATTGGCACCATTTCGAGATAGTTGTTTGAAAATAGTGAATAATTTCATCGAGCTTTTGGCTACTGACAAGAAATTCGAAATTAGTAACTTCAAAAGATTTCAGAGAGAATTCAACATTTTGCCTAGCGAAGACGGCTCTTCAGATGTCGAATCTAAACGTTTACTAGCAAAAAAACCTTCGGATTATCAAAGAATTTTTTCTGGAAACACAGATGAGCATTATCGAATAGGAATTTCCCTGCTTAATTCGGCGTTTCGTCTCTATGCCCCTTTCTATTTCTCTGACATCATAATTGCTTCACCTTTAGGCCTACGTACTGTTATTGGCGAAAAAGGCGAGCCGCACTATGAGTATGATTTTCTCTCATCTGTTGAAATGTGCATTTTGGATAGCACAGATGTGTTTTTAATGCAAAATTGGGAGCACGTGATACATATCATGAAACACTTGAATTTGCAACCTACTTCTGCCCACGATGTTGACTTTTCTCGTGTTCGAAACAGCACTCTTGATGGTCTCAATAGACACTACTGTCAAACTCTGCTTTTTTCCCGCGTTTCTTTGCCTCAAATTTCAAGCATTTTAACGAAGCATTGCTACAATTACAAAGGTCTCGCTATGGTGCAGAATGTCATCGAAACGGGTTCAATATGTTCCATTACAAAGCCAATGCCACAGATCTTTCACAAATTGAACATCTCCACGGAACCTTTCAGTGAAGTACAAAACCTACGGTTTGAGTTTTTCGTTCGGAATATTTTGAAGCAATTTGTGGAGAAGAAACTAAGCAACACCCTAATCTATTTGCCCCAGTACTTCGACTATGTGAGGTTGCGCAATCACTTGAGAAGAGAGAGCAAGTCGGTGTCGAATGCCGCCAGTTTTGCGTGCATTTGCGAGTACATGAAACCACAAGCAGTTCGGATAGCGAGAAAGAAATTTCTCTCTGGAGAGGCTTCTATTTTGCTCTACACAGAGCGTTATCACTTTTACAACCGCCCTCATTTAAAAGGAATCGAAAATTTAATCTTCTACGAGCTCCCATCCTTTCCGCAAATTTACAGTGAGTTATGCAATTCTATCAGACCGCAAGAGGGCGACGAAGTGCCTTCAAATTCAATAATCACGCTCTATTCGAAATATGATTCCGCAAAACTTGTAGCGGTTTTAGGCAACAAAAGAACCGAGGCATTGCTCAGTTCTTCGAAAAAGGTGCACATGTTTTTCACTGAAAACACTGCGTGATTTGCAGCGATCTTTGAACTTTAACCGTGCTCTGTCCAATAGTGGTAATCACCGATCTTAAAACTTGATTGTGAAATTTAACTTTTGCTATCGGTACTTGCTTGTATATTAAATCCTCAATTGACTGTAAGTGTTTCTTAAAGCTGCCTTCGTGATCGTTACCGATAGCCAAGGCTGTGAACTCGTAAAAAATCGATCGTTTTCCGAACTTGAACTGAAAAAATATTTTTTGAACTCGAGGATAAAACTGCTTGAGCTCGAGTTCATTATAAAAGAAATTTAAGATAAAAAATTATGGGGATAAAATATTTTTTGTTGATCAAGCTATGTAAATTGAGATTGCGTTTTTCTCAACCGCTGAAGTACAATTGCGAATCAACTGCATAGGCGAAATAGTTTTGTTCTTTTATTTGCAATGAGCCTCGGCAGCAAACAAAAAGAATTTTTGTCAGCCTGAACTCGAAAAACTTGATATTTTTCCGTACTTGAACTCGAAAAACTTAAATTGAAGAACTGAACGCGAATAAAAATCGTTCAAGGTCGCTGCCTTGTCGATAGCCAAAATCTTTGTTTTATGGTAACGCAGATTCGCGAAACTGTGGTTGAATATCAAATGGGAGAAAAAAGCTATTAAATCAATTGTATACCTATATGGCTTTACAGAAGCTGTCAGCTCCATATTCACTGTGTCACTAATACTTACTTTGCTATTTCCAGCAGCGTCTATTCAAATGCGTCCGTCACTATTCAGAACAATATTTAATGATATAGCTAATTCCTGTCCTAAACCTATTTTCTTTTAGTTTTTACTTTGCTGCCAAACTGATTTTGCATTTTTCTACCGAAATTTTACTTAAAAATGTACAATAATACATTGAAACAAGCACAAAAATTGGCACGGGTTTAGAGCAGAGGTAAAGAAAACCATCAAAGAAAGAAAGCTATAGTTTATAACCAATGTAGGTTGTTGTTAAATATTCCTTGCAGCACTTTGTGCGCAATCGGAAGTAACAACGCACAGAGTGGTTGAAAGGAGATCGCTTTTTCATTCGTCGGTTAGAAGCCTCTGGATCTCCGTCTATTGTCTCTATGTTGAGTTCTTCCGCCCGAGTAGCTGCTCCATATACGGGATTTTCCTCTTCTGCCATCATTTCTAATAAAGCTCCGTCCAACCGCGGAATATCATGTCGACTTTCTGAAATAGTAAAGTGATAGCAATTATTGTTGCAAACGAATCATTTTTATTGACAAATACAGTTTTTATTTATAAGAACCGCTAAAATTTGGGGTCGAAGCTGGCTGTTAAATTTTTGCGGGATTTTCAGCCTCATATTAACTTTATTGGAGATCAAGCGACGCGACTCATTTTTTGCTTACTTAAAAGTCTTGTGAGAAATCATGATTGCTCTCAAGCAAATTAACAAGGGCTAAAAAGCCACGAAAACTCCGTTGATCACTTAGAAATCCATGTTCTCAGGCTGTCAAGTGTGTCATTATTTCATTTTTTTCATTATTTTTTTTCAATTTCATTATTTTGGAACCGTTGACACTATTTAAATATTTACTGATAATTTTTGAGATCACTTGATAAATTGTGAGTCATTGAAATGAAGACATTTTTTTGGGGGGGAGATCACCTAAAAAATCTCGCAAAAAATACGCGAAGACCTTTTTTGACTGGTCTTCAGTTCAGTTTTTTTGATCTCTCCGATTGTCCCGGTTTTCTATCTAAAAAATATGGTAAGTCTAATCATAATATACTTAAAAATTGTCATTATTTTATGTTCTGCAGTCATTTTTTATTAATTTTTTTAATTCAACGACTTGACAGCCTGTGTTGTAATCCGTGGTATTAGATGTTTTTGTCTTGCCGAGTCTTTGTTTCCGAATTTTGAGCAAAAATAAGCCTCTAGTTCTAAAAAAAAGTGTAACTTGTCAAGATCTAGAATCAATTCTTCCCAAACCCGCTTCATTAACGACATACGAAAAGCCGCAACACATGCACTGTAGTGTTATGTTAACTTACAAACGTAGATGACGCTATCGATGCAGTCGAGATAATTACAGGTTTTAATACTTGCTGATAATAACTTGTCAAAAATGAACGCTAACACAACTTCCCTTCTCATCCCCACGCAAAATTCCTTTCAAAAACGAAAAGACGGAAACTTACCTCGGTATCTTGAATTTGATGGATGCGAGTGATGGGCGCTCCGACGCATTCGCGAATTAAGATAAAGATCGCATTTGCGGCAAAGCCAAGGATAACATCTAAAATTGACAGCACTATTAGTATTCTAATCAACCAAAGAATTAAATGTTTTTCTGAGTAGTCGTGTTAGTCAATAATAACACTTTGATAAAGAATGATAGTGGTGTGCCTTAAGATTAACTGATTTTTCGTTTTTTGGCTACTGCCTGATGAAGTGGGTTACATACCCACAAAAGCTTACCGAAATAAAAAAAAATCAGTCAGTCTTTAGGCACACCACCGCCGTCTTTTTTAAGAAAATTAAATGCTAGGTTAAGCGATTGATTTGCTCATTTGTAGCTTGAGTAATGGGTCAAGATGATGCTATTCTCAAGGGAGTTGAAGCCTTATTAAAAATTTAACCGATAAAAAGGGATTGGGTTGGTTAAATTTATTAACGGTACTACTCTAATTTCCTCCAAATGACTTGACAAGCGTGAACTTTTTGTCCATCGCGTATGCACTTCACAATTATTAAACCTAACTTTTTTCCAACCGGCCAGTTGGCCGAACTGTAACACGTTCGTCTCTGGAGCGGGAAGTCTAAAGTTCAAATCTCGGTCCGGTCAAATTGGACACAGTGTTGCCAACGGATTGCCATCTGCGCAGCATTTCTTCAAAAGGAGCTGTGCGGCTCGGGCGACGCGACAATGGACACGCTTCGTGTACAGTCAAACCTTGGTTATTGAACATAATCCGTTCGAGAAAGCTGTTCGAAAATTGATTTGTTCGAAATCCGAAACAATTTTTCCCGACCGAAAAGTTTGACGTCCTTCGTGGTCGACTCCTGGGAAATCATAACGACTTCCACTGCCGATGAGAGCTAAAAGCTCGAAACAGCGCTGTCCAGCTCTGTACAATTTTTCCCATTAGAATTAATGTAAATAATTTTAATCCATTCCAAGCCTTAAAAACAACCCTTGTAAAGTATTTTTTTACTATTTTACACCATAAACTGTACTCACGAGGTAAGCACTTGCTGCGCAACTATTTTACTTGGGATAGCGCTTGAGCCGCAATAATTCTTAAACGGTTGCGCTGACGCTTGCTCCGCAAGCATTTTAGCAATTTTGAGCGCAAGCGCTATTCAAATACGATTATGAATGATTGTTTTTCAATCAAATGTGAATAAAGTTAAGAAAAAAACATTTACGGGGTACATAGACGTAGCCAGGATTTATGATTGGGGGGAGGGAAAGGCCAAACCGCAAATCGCACGCAAAGACGTCATCAAAATTTTTCGAAAAGAGGGACTTTTTATGGGATAAAGATACCGTAGAATGGAGGGTCAGAAGCCGGGGCATGGGTTGGCATGTAACCTGGATTTTGCTAAAAATAAAATAAAATGAACCTAAAGTTAAAAAGATTTCCAAAATTGTCTAACTTGGGAGACGTGGTGAGCAAATTAGTTTAATCCAAACGTATCACAGACGGGGGGCCTGGGGGCCGCCACTGGGCGATTTTTAGATTTTTTTTCGGAAAAAAATAGCCATTTTAATTCCATTTGAATCACATTTCGCACGTTTTTAAGAGCCATTTAAAACACCTAAAATTTTAAGAACTAAAAGCTAATTGAAACAATCAAAGTGGTGAGTCTTCCCTTTACTTACAGATCAAGTCCAAAACACGTTTAAAATCTTGAATTTGGAGTTAAATTTTGCAAGTGACTTGGCCCAGGTGGGAGAAGCAAAGTACATTGCCTCCTGCAATATTTTTAGCAGTAATTAATCAAGCGAATATTTGTTTTGGGAAATTTTTGTTTGTCATGAATACGGGTTATACATTTAAATGGGATACCAAAAATTTGATTTGAGGGAACCCACGCCACCTAGTCGTTAATATTAATATTAGTCTGTTGTACACGTATGCTGTTGTACGCGAAAATGCTTAAAGAAATTGAAAAAACATAACGCTTTGTTGTTATTATTTTTGTCATTGGTGGCAGTTTAATTGGGGGGGGGGGGGCGGTTTTGCCCCTGACCCCTGGCTACGCCTATGACGAGGTAGGTTCATGAAATCTTCGTCATGGGAAATTCCATTTGTCTGCTGCTTGCAATACTTCTATTGGATTTACGGTAGAAGTCATCTTTAGCTGAAACATTTCTCTCTAAAATATTTTTTGCTGATTTAAAAAAAAATCCATTTGAGTAAGTTAAAAAATGATTGTAAAATCAAATTTTAAACTGAAAAATTGTTTTTGTAATTGTCTTTTTAGAAATACGTTAGTCGTTTTTAAACAATCTTAAACTTGCTTTGGACATTAACCGCGTTACTCGTGACAGTCCTTTTTTACTGTAATTCAAAAAGAAAAAACAACAAAAACTATTAATTACGACTTTTTTTGCTAGTGCGGGAAAACTCGAAACATATTGCAAATAGGAGTGACGGTTTTGGTAGAGCTCTTACAAGTAATACTTAGATGGTTCAATTTCTTTAAACAAAAACGGGATGAGTTTTTAGCGTGCTCCATTTGTCAGAGAGTGATGGTCATTGCTCCAGAAGCACAAACTATGTATCGCAGTTAGGAAAGGATTTCCTTTAAGAGCTATTAGAAAAAAACAGTGACTCCAAAGTCGTTCGCTTACCACCACACGCAGACTTTATTAGTGGAGTTTTTCAACACAGCGGTTTCTTTAAGTGAGAGTGTTGGGAGTCTTTTTTCGTTAGGTATAAAGATGTTCTTCCTCAAAGAGGTTAAGCGATGCGCATTTTCAAATGTTTGTATTTTTTAAAGGAAATCAATAATTTCTTGTTTACTAATTTGGTAGCGTGCATAAGTTGTTTTGAATATTGGTTTCGAACCGTAACCTAGTGACGTTTGAGCAGCAAATCAATTAGAATTATGCGTTCCAAAACGTCACACTTGCGGTTGCACTTGCGGCGCAATTATTTTTTGGGGGTTGCGGAAGCGCTTGCGGCGCAAGATTTTCAGAGTAGTTGCGCGTGCACTTGCGGCGCAACTTTTATGACTAGCGCTGCCCACCTCTGACTGTACTGTATACCATAAATCAAATGGGTAGAAATAAAATCATGTTTTATTTTAATGAAGGATTTCCTATCTAAGATGAAAAAAAAACGAACAGTAAACATTTTGTACGTTTTATTTTTAAAACATGGAAAACAGTAAAGGTTAAGATCAAGGATGACAGTATAAACGGTACTTTCAGAATTTGCGTACTACGTAGGCCTACCTCGCACCTTGAACCGTAATGTACTTCAGTTCAATTTTTGAAGCGTATCGTACCAACGTGCCGTATCCGTACTGTTACAAAAAAGGCGTACCGTACTTCTTAGCAGAAATTGAAGCGTACCTACGTACCGTACCGAACTGCCATCCTTGGTTAAGATACAGTACAGCACCAAAAATTATGAAGAAAAAGTAGAAATTAATAATGAAACTGTTTAAAAAAATACATCAGCTCAGTTACATTAAAGATCGTTTGAAAAAAGCAAATATATGCAGCATCATGGCGCGTTCGTGTTCGCTAGGTTTCTTTCGGTTTGGTCGTGACCCGAATTTAATTTCGAAGTCTGAGACGTAAAAATCTCGAATTTTTTGGTCGAAAACCGATTTGGTCGAGAACAGAATCGTTCGATATCCGAGGTTCGACTGTATAATGAAAGATTTACTTGAAGTATTTTTTCCCAAAACGTGACAAAATTGCCTTGTAGGTTTTTTCGTGTTCAGACCTCTCAGGCTACTATCTATTCGAGGTACTTTTTGATATCGTTGGCAACCATTTCAGCTTTAGATTCGGTCCCTTTCCTATAGCAAGATTGTGGTTGCAACGACCTGCTGCATGAGCTCGAGTGTATTGTAGCTCTGTGACAGTGATAGGTCTGTACAATTATTGAGGGCTGTCACGAAATGTGTCTTCAAAAATTATTGGCATGCAACGTATTTTCTGCTTGAATTAAGTTACCGGCAGCGAACCAACATGAGAAATGTATTTCATTATTACAAAACCTCACTGAAATGATAAACTTCAAACGATAAAAACTTTTAGTGCGTAGTTTAGATGTAAATTCGTTGATTGGTTTTTGCACGTGTTATTTTTTGCAAAGATAAAATCAGTAACACGAAATTTGACTACTGGCTAAACCACAATGATATGTAACTGGTTTATCAAATACAAAAAACGACAATGAGTAATTGACGATTTTATGGAGATTAAACGCTGCAAAAATTTTTTTGCTGCCAGCCTGAAGCACTGGTGCGTAGGCTTATCGTAAACAGTCTTGCTAATAGGATTACGGCAGCTAAAGTTGTCAAAATTGAATCAAATTTTTACCTTCTGCTGAAGGCTTCGGCTGAATGTGATTGCGAATCAAACGATAACAACGCAGTTAAAGTTATCAAAAGTATCGCAAACTTCATTTTACCACTTCCTGTTTCTAACTTAGTGACTATGGTTTCTAAAAAATTAAAAGGTTATTCGTGAATAAACCAAACATTACATATTAGGGAATTGAGATAATACACTATTTTACGCGGCGTGTGGCTAAATGTTTATCATTACTGGAAAGGGATGGTGTTTATTGGTGGTATTTATCGATCACCAAGCAGAGGGCAACGACCACAACAAAAACCCACACACTACAACAAAATCTAAGTATGGGTATTGGGTACGTAAAAATAGAAGTTCAATAGCGCCCCCGATGCATGATTTCACAAGAAAATGTTTTTCTATTTACTTGGCGAACAAGTCAAAAATTACGCTGGAGTTTTTGTTTCGAAAAGTTGATAATACCTGTATATTGATAAGTGTTGACAATTTGTGGGTAAATAGATGAAGTTAGTACATTCTGAAATCTTAACCCGCTTTAACGCAGCTTTGAAGCTGATCATATACCAATTGGTTTAGCCAAAATTTGCATCCGTTCGGTAGAACAGTTTTATCAATCATTTTTAAAACGGGAGAAAGTGGTTGTGCTGCACGCCTCCATTGAAATTGAATCACTGATCAAATTCTCTTTATTCTATAACGTTTTTCAAATGAAGCCATCTGATAATGCAGTATAATTCGGGTCATTATTTTTCTCTTAGAGCAGGGGTGTCCAAACTCTGGCACGCTATGGCCATTTGCGGCCCACGAAGAAACTTAATCCGGCCCGTGTCGAGAATGCAAGCGTGGCCCGTAACCAAAGTAATTGCTAGCTATTGTGGACGAACGATTATGGTGTGTATACAGTGGTGGTCATTAGCATGGGCAAGCCGGGCGGTTGCCCGGGGCCCCCCCACTTGATTTCGTGCGCTACAGGGGCCCCCCTTAAAAAATACGCAACATATGCCCCCCAAATTTTAGAGCTCATTTACGCCTACTATAGAACCTTTATTTGTACCGGCATTAGGGTTAAAGCATCAGGGGCCCTTTGTGGAAGGCCCCATTGGAGGTTCCTTTTGGGGGACCTTTGCAGAGGGCCCTTATTTGAAGGACATTTCTGGAAGGGCCCTTATTTGTACATTCCTGTACAAAAAAGGGCCCCCTTTGTGGAGGGCCTTTTATGGAAAGCACATACAGAGGACCCGTTTGTGAGGGCCCTATAAAGAGGGAGCCTTAAGAAGAGGGTCCGTTTGAGATGATGAGAGAGGGCCCTTTTTTTGGATAGTTTCTTCGCAAAAAGCTCTTTTCGGCTATGAAAGAGGCTCTATGCAGGGTGCCTTCTTGAGGAAGGTCCGTTTGTAGATGGCCCTGTTTGGATGGTTTCTTTACAAAGAGCTCCTTAGACTATAGAAGGACCCCATTTTTCAAAGGGCTCTTTACTGTTTATTTTTTTTGCAGAGGGCTCTTTGTTGAGGGGCCCTTGACAAAGGGTGGCTCTTTAAGTGTCAAAAAACGCCTAGCCCAAAGCATTTATAATTGATATCCGTTTTCGGACATGGTACAAGACATAGGTTATTATATTATACAGACAATTAATACAGTTATATAAATCTCTTTTAGTAGAAAACCGCATTTTAGAAATTTTTTGTTTGTGCTGTAGAATGTACTGTACGACACAGAAATGCCTAGTTTTATGGTACTGAGCATGTATGGGTAGACCTATCAAGTAATTTGTTATCAGCAATGACACTGTTTTTTGTCTTGAATTTTCAGATCCTGATTGGCTGGTGATGAGAGTTTTTAATTGTGCTCACCCTCAGATTTACTAAAACTAATGGTAGGCTACATGCCTACGTCGGTTAAGCAAGAACCTTTTTTGGGGGGATGCGCTCGTGCTAAGTACCAACCTAGAAGCGCTGATTCTGCACAATCTCAGTAGGATTAGGTGTTGCGTAAGGGGGGCTTATTTTTTTGTCTTCTTGCCCGGGGCCCCCCCAAGTCAATGACCACCACTGTGTGTATACTTCAAAGCGAAAATTAGATCCAAAACTGACAAAGACTTTTTTTGGTCTTCACTTAAAATTCGAGATAAAATGTAACTCCAAAATCGGCGAAGATCTATTTTTAGATCTTCACCTTGAATTGGGCAGAAAAATAGTCCCAAAACCGGCAAAAATTAGGTCCAAAAATTGTAATGCCCCGCACGCAACCTTGCTGGGTCTTAACTTGACCTGTCATCAAAAACATTTGGGCACTATCCTGACAAAGACCGATTTTCATGAACATATTAGTATCAACTATGCATCACGGTCATGGCGATCACGATCTTTACTCGGCGATTGGCGACATAACATACCAGTTTTGAAGATCATTAAAATAGCTCTTTTTTCAAAGAAATTGCTCAGCAGCTTAAAGTTTCGTCTATACCCCATAACCCGTGCCTTAATGCACTCTTGTGTGTACTAAATCTTTAGTTCAATCAGCAAATTTTGGTTTCTGCGAGAGCAAACCACTGTATCCCCAAAACTTCCAATACAGTATGTGTATTGCAATACTAAAAAAAACTTCATGTTACATTTTTTGTGCGCTTGCCGTACTACGGTACCAGCAGTTACGGCATGGTATGGAATGGAAGACGATTTTTCCATATTCCATACTGGAAATTTTCTTCCATTCCATTTCCATTCCATACCAAAAATCTTCCATTCCATATTCCATTCCATACTAAAATTTTCTTCCATATTCCATTCCATACTAAAATTTTCTTCCATATTCCATTCCATACTTCCATACCAAAGAAATTTTAGACTGGAAGCAATGCAACGTATATTTTGTTGCTTTGCACCTCTGCAATGTTGTAAGCAACCGCTCGTGAAGGTGCGCCGCCAATACTAAAATGCAACGACCGGTATCTGGTATGCATATTGCATATGGTTTAATGCATAGGCGTAGCCTGGATTTTGAATTGGGGGGAGAGCTAAACCGCAAACCACATGCAATGATGTCATCAGAAGTTTTTGAAAAGAGGGACTTTCTATGGGACAAAGAATGAAAGATCGAAAGCTGGGCGTCTGATGTGGCTCGTAACCTGGATTTGCTATAGAAGAAAGACTGGAATCGCAAGTTAAACATTTTTCTATCCTATCAAAATTGGGAGACGTGGTTAGCAAATTAGTGCAACTCAAATATGTCACAGAGGGGGCATTGGAGCGAAGCACCCAGCCGCTGGGCAATTTTTTGTAATTTTTTGGAAAAAACTGGCTATTTTAATGCAATTTGGATCACATTTCGCATGTTTTCAGAGCCATTTCAAAGAACAAAAGTTTTGATGTTTGAAAGCCAATTGAAAAAAGCACTCCCTTTACTTCAGGTCAAGTCCAAAACACGTCTAAAATCTTGCATTTTGGGGTTAAATTTTGTGACTTGGCCCAAGTCAGGGAAATCAAGGTACATTGCTTTCTGCAACATTTTTGGCATTAAATAATGCACTCGAAGATTTGCCTTTGAAGATTTTTGTTTTGTCATGAAAATAACCAGTTTTAAGAATTTATGTACGACCAAGGGCCCAGGCACCCTCGATTCAAATCCAATAATTTGTTCAATAAGCATTTCCCCTAACTAGGTTTTTTCAAAAGCATTTTGTTGCGTGAAAACTGACGAGATGGAGGTGGATTGTTATTTATAGTTGGTAATTTAAAGTTATTTAAAATTGGTACATTAGATGCCATAAATGGTTACTAATCATTTCATTGCAATATAAAAGTTAGCTGGGGGCCTAAAACATATCATTGCATAAACAAGTTAGATAAGTGCCTGAGATTGCACCTTTTAGAACAAAAGCACTCAATTTCTCCCGGCTTGTACATTTAAATTGGTTGGTAAAAATTTAAATTGAAAGGGCATGGGCCCTCTGATCGTTAATATTAATATCAAGTTACTACTAATTGCCGTTGTACGCATGTACTGTTGAACTCCAAAAATGCTAAAAGATACTGAATAAATAGGCTTTGTGTTATCATTTGTATCATTGGTAGCTTTTCAATTGGCGCCGGGGGAGGGGCAGAGAGCCCGGTCCTTCTGGCTATGCCTATGGTTTAATGATTACCGTACAAGTTTGCCCTCACATCAAATAGAACATTTACCGTAGTAGAAATTCCAAGCTGTAACACCAAAAAGAATTACTATAAGCTTAAAAACTAAAACTATAAGCTAAATAAAATTAAGCTGAAACGGGGATGAAATATCAAATACGAGTTTTTGTGACGATGTAAGAAAATAAAATTTCTGACTGGGCAAATTGTCAGCCTAAAAATAAAAAAACAAGTCAAATCTACCAAGGTCGCCAACTGTAACATCAATGCTGCAATTAAATTGCAATTTACTTACAACGATGCAATACGTATACTGTTTGCACAATGTACACAACCAAAGTACCGCGATTTGTCGACAAATTATATGCGTAGATATTGAAGTTGAATACTTCTGTGACAATATTATTTATCACTACCTGACATCGGTATGTATTTTTCTTTAAATACAATGCACAAAATCTAGTATGGAATTGGTATGGAAGTATGGAAGATTGTCTTCCATTCCATTCCTGAAATCTTCCATTCCATTCCATCCTGGCATCTTCCATATTCCATACCGAAATTTCCGTTCCATTCCATTCCATTTTGCATTCCATTCCATACCATGCCCTGCCGTACCAGTAGTCATCAAAAACTTGGTACCGCACAAAAAATGTAACTTTTTGGATTGTTGAAATCACTGCTCCTTCTATGGTCCGAGTCGTCCAAAACAAGCAATGTGGGTACCACCGTTTTGACTACCTGGCTACGTGTTTTTGACCCGTAAGAGCAACCAGAACGATGATAGTGACTACGAACTTGCTTAGGAAACGGCTTACTCTCACATAGTGGCGTCGCTAGGGGGGGGGGCGGCCCGCCCCGTGTGTCACCACTTTGGGGTGACACCATTTTGTAATGGTAATACCAGTCACAAAAAAAAGAAAAGAAAGACAAAAAAAAGAAAACAACAATATGTTTAATATCATTGGAAATGCTTAGCACTCTAAAATTAACTAAAAAATGATTTAAAGCCCCTTTTGAAAGAATTATTTAGTGGGGCGAGCGTTAATTTGTAGAAATATAACTCAGAAATTAGTAAAAACCTTTAAAAATTGCCAAATAAGCAATTACATTTGATCGCTTGTTGAAACATGCTGAATGTAGGTTTTATGAAAAAATATATAAGCTCAGGAATATGGGAGGTGGTGGCTATTCAGTATTACGCATAGGTGGGCAAGTTAATGCCAAACGTTAGCTTCGTTAACCACTAGTCCGTTAACAAACTTCACACTTCCGTTAACGTTAATCCGTTATTTTCAGGTTTGATTAACGGAAGTTAATATTGTCCGTTAATTCGTTAATATTTTGCATGTAATTTACATTTCATATATTCACTTGCTTCTATAACACATATTGACGTTGTTGAGCAGATTGTAAGGAAATATTTATTGCTATGGTGGTCTTTTTATGTTTTGGAAGTTACATTTGACAGTCTAATCTAATTTCACGATAGAAATAAGTTCAAATGCACTAACGAAGCTGCGATCGAAAAATCTTTGGGAATTGCAAACAGCGATAATTAATAGACCTCTGAGGCTGCAGCTTATTATTTGTCTCAAAAAAGAGCTTCTTTCTTCGCTTTCTTCTATAAAACTCGTGCTAATACGCAACAAGTGCTACCAGTGCAAACTGGTTTGTACCGGTACGATGATTGAATGGTGCAAGATATTAACGATAAAAACCTTAACGGAAGTTAACAGAACTTAACGGAAGTTACTTTAGTCCGTTAACAGAACTTAACGGAAGTAATTTAGTCCGTTAACATGAAAAAACTTATTAACGGATTAACGAGTTAATGAAAAAGTTAGCTTCGTTATTAACGGATTAACGATTAACGGACTTGTGCCCACCTATGAGTCTTAGTTTATTACCAAGCACTTAATGACTCAAATATCGTTCCATTAGACCCCCTTCCCAATCATTTTTCTCTATTAAATGTAGACGATATGGATTACTCCTTGCGAGTTTTATTGAACCTGTAGCGTTGCTAGGGGTGAATACAGTCTTTCCCTCGCCCCATTAGCCAGCCGGCCAAAATGCAGAATAAAGAAAATACCACGTTTTTAGCACTTTTGAGACCATTTTTTGCACTGGAATAGACTCAAAAAATGATTTAAAGTTTATTTTAAAACATTTATTTACGAGGAAGAGCTAATCAAATCAAATCTTTCATTATACTCGCTGTAATACGCCGAAGCGTGTAACGATTTGGCGGGGCCCATCTCCGCGTCATCGCGCCCGGGCAACATAGCTCCTTTCGAAGAAATGTCGCAGCGGTGGCGAGCCGTTGGCAACACTGTGTCCGATTTGACCGGAAAAAGAAGAGGAAGAAAAGGAAGAGGAAGAGCTCATTTATCAAAAATAAAACTCATAAATCAGAAAAAAAACTTCAAAAAGGGACAAAAATTGTCTTTTGATTTGATCGCTTATCGAAAAATGCTGTTGTTTCTACACATCCCTGAACATAGGTTTTATCAAAAAATGAAATATACGATAAGAAGTAGGGGAGAGGGGCTATTTAGTATTAGTCAATTACCAATAACTTCTCTCAAACTTCCTTCCATTAGCCCCCTAATTATATCTTTCTCAATAAAATATAGACAAAACAGAGTACTTCTTCAGAGTTTTGTTGAACTCTGGTATAGGATTTCATGATTTATCAGCTTGTAAACAAGAGAACTGAAATTCTGGCAATAGCTACCACCCACATAGCTCCTTTTTGCAACTAGTATTATCATGTTTTTACACTGCTAATTTGTATGCCACGTTTCAATAGCAATAAGTTTTATCAAAATAGGCCTAAAATTAAGTTAATTTTTGTCAAAAATATACAAAATTTTCGAGCGCTGGGGGCTCCGCCTCCTGACCCCCGAAACAGCCCCCCTCCCCATTGCAGATTTCTGGCTACGCGCCTGAGTCTAATCATGTTTTCGCACTGCTAATTTTTATGCCTCCAGAGTTTTCCATGATGCCAGATTTTAAAAGCATTAACTTTTATCAAAATAAGGCTAAAATTAAGTTATTTTTGCAAAAAAAAAATTTTTTTTGAGCGGTGGGGGCTCCGCACCCAGACCCCCAATGGTACCCGACAGATAGGGCGGAGCTTCCAGACCCCCGAAACAGCCCCTCCCCAATGCAGATTTCTGGTTACTCGCCAGATATTAAACGTGTGATGTGATATTAAACGCGCATACTTTCAAGTAGTAGAATCTTACAATGAGAAGTGATTGAGCTAGCCAAATAACAACCGCTATTTACAGTAATGAAGTAGCACCGCCATCTTTAAAATATAACCTTTTGCGGCCCACTAAACATTAATATACATTACCTGCTATACAATCTTTTGATTTAATTATTGCTGATTTGAGTAAATTTTGATTTTGATTTAAGTATTGCTGATTTGAGTAAAATTGTATGTTGGTGCAAATGAAATAAATAAATAATCTTTAAAATATAACCTATGAAGGGTGACACCACGAAACTCCGCCCGGGTGTCACCATCCTTAGCGACGCCACTGCTCTCACATCCGATTCCCTCAAAATTTGAATAACACTGGGCTATACCTCTGACTACACTGTCCACATCAGGGGTGCCCATAGTTCAGCCTGTGGGCTATTTACGGTCAGCACCGAGAAAACAATTTTGGTCCGCCACTGAAGTTATCTTCCGCTATCGTAAGCAAAAAATCGTGCAGCCCTCACCGTATATTCCCGACCAGACGAATACTGAGAGGCGGAAATCGTGCTAAAAGGCGGAAAAGAAGGAAAAGGCGGTTTGGGTCAGGGAAAACCCTAACCTAACCTTAATCCTAACCCGCCTTTTAGCACGATATCCGCCTTTTTCTACTTTTCCGCCTTTTAGTATTGTGGAAATCGTGATAAAAGGTGAGATAGGGTTAGAATTAGGATCTGAAGCACGATTTTTCTACTTTCCCGCTTCTTAACACGATTTCCGCCTTTTCCTACCTTTCCGCCTTTTAGTATTGCCCCAGATAAAGACTTTTTTTTATTTTGCACAAGAAAATTAGGTCCAAAACTGGCGAAGGCTTTTCATTTGGTCTTCACCTCCCTTTTACCCGGCGAAATCCCACTGTTTGGCTGAAAAACTGTTTTTCTTCTTACTTTCGATTTTCGTGGACCGGATTAGCCGTCTTGCAACGTCGCTTGGTCTAATTTAGCCTTCATCGAAAAAGTTTGGGCATTTGTGGTCTGCACTCCAACTTCCTGCGTGGTTTGTTTGCTGCACTCAAATCTAAAAAACTAGCTAAGGCATTTTATATCGAATTATCACGACGAAGCCCACAAAAATGTTTCACTTGCCAACAGAAAAAAGCGGTTTTGGTTGCGAAGTCATGTAGAAATTAAGGTGCCTCTAGCGTTAATGACGTAATCAGTTGTAATTAGAGCTGCAGCAACATTGAAAATAAGCTTCTTAATGCTAGAAAATTAATACTACACCGTAAAAATTATGCGGAGCGTGTAAGTAGTAGTTACAAAATGTAATCATTCTTATCGTTTTACTTTCTGTGGTTCCTTTTTTGTTTTAGGCCCGGTCTGCACTGGGCTTAAGATTGTAAGCCTACGCGTAGGCGTAGCCAGGGGGGGGCCAAGGGGCCCGCCCCCCAATGGAAATGCCACCAATGATAAAAAGTCTATTGTTTTTTCAGTTTCTTTCAGCATCTTCGCGTGCAACAGTACACCCGTACAACAGTAATTAACAATATTATTGACGACCAGGGAGCCCGAGCCCCCTCAGTTCAATTTTTCCAACCAATTTAATTGTATAACCCAAGTGAAAATAAGGATTTTTCTCCTAAAAGTTGCTACCTCAGGTCCTCATCTCACCTTTTCATGAACGTAATGCAATAACCAGGGCCGAATTTTCCGTATGGAACAGTGTCAGGGGCAAACGGTCAGACATTGGCGTAACCAGGAGGGCCTATAGGGGGCCCGGCCCTCTCAATTGAAATGACGCTATTGATAAAAATGTGACAAAAAAGTCTATTTTTCAGTTTCTTGTAGCATCTTTGTGCACAACAGGACCCGTGTACAACAGCAATTAACAATAAATTGACAACCAGGGGGCCCGGGCCCCCTCAATTTAATTTTGGCTTCTAATTTACATGTATAACCTGGGTGAAGTTTAGGGTTTTTGTCTTAAAACTTGCAATGTCGGGCCCTAATCCAACCTTTTTTTATGAACATAATGCAATAACCAGGGCTGGATTTACCATATGGCACAGTGCCAGGTGCCCTGCGCTCAGATGGTAAGACATTTATTTGGTCTTCACCTACTGTATATTTGGCAGAAAGATGTTGCGATAATCCCTAAAGCACCTGGGGGCCCAAGCAATTTAAATTCTTCCCGAGCAATTCCATGCTGGTAAGTAGGTCTAACCACCTATTATATCATTTTTCGATAACAATTTCTTCTATCTCGCTATATAGTTTTTACGCGAAGAATACTTTCAAAAAAATAACTAGGAGAAATGCCTATTGAACAAATTATTGAGTTTGAATGGAGGGAACCTGGCACACTGGCCGTGCATGTACTCCTATAACTGCTTATTTTCATGGCACAACAAAAATCTCTAAAAAAAAAAATCTTTGAGTAGATTATCATTTACTGCTAAAATATTGCAGTAGGCGATGTACCTTACTTTGCTCTACTTGGGCGAAATCACTTACAAAATTTAGCACCAAAATGTAGGTCTTAAACATGATTGGGAAATAAATTGTAAGAAAAAGGTTTTATTATAATTTAATTTTTTGTGTTTTTCATTAACTTTCATATGTTATTTTTAATTTTTTCACTAACTTTCATATGTTAAAAATCTAGTTCTTTCAAATGGCCAGACTTGTCTATGGGACATAGTTTTCTGTCCCATCTCATTCCATTCCATATCAGTTCATGCTTGTCCCATCCCATCCCATGGGATTATCGAAATACAAATCAATAAAACTAAATAAATTTGTGAAAATTTAAGTATACTAGATGGAGCTAAACGTACAAAGAGAGATATAAAACGACAAAATATATTGACTTTGTTAACTTTAAAATTCAGAAGAGTTTGCAATTGATTATCATTCTGGCACTCATATTCTGAGTCACTGTGCTCATTCAACAAGTTTTCAATTTCCTGCTCATAAATTTCTGTCCCATAGATCCCATAGGAAATGCAATGCATCCCATCCCATCCCATGGGATATTTCCTATGGAAATCTTATTACCATGGGAAAGCTCGCAAATGGCTCCGAACATGTGCAAAATGTGATCCAATGGCATTAAAACAGCTTCTATTTCCAAAAAATTGTCCAGCGGTTGAAGCCCCCAGACTCCCATAGCCTCCGGTAGCTGGGGGCTCCGCTCCCAGCACCCCGTCTGGGATATATTTGGGTTACACAAGTTTACTTGACGCGTCTCTTGCTTTATCTTTGCGTCTAAGCCTTCTCCCTTTAGCAAACTTCTGGTTGAGTGCCAAAACCAGGCCTCGGCTTCTTATCTTCCACTTTACAATATCTTTGTCCCACAAAAAGTACCTCTTTTGAAAATTTCTGATGACGTCATTGCATGTGATCTGTGTTTTGGTTTCAATCAAAAATCCAGGTTACGCCTATGAGCATACAAACGTATTTTTATTTTTTAAAATTCGTTACTCCCGACGTACTGTCTTAACAGCACACAAGTTGTTCTACTTCACGATTCTTTGTTTTTTGTCTTCGAGAACAAACCAAAAATGTCTTTAAAAACAAACCAGAATAGATTTAGTGAAAATGAGTATTTAAAAAGGGCAATTAGTGCAAAAAAAATCTTACGTATTAAAAAACACAACAGATTATCTTGATGGTATCATATAGCCATCCGAGGGCAGAGGGTCTTTTGCGTGTAAGAAAATACTTATTTTTTTAAAGATCCGTCAACCGCGGATTATATCAAAAAAATGATGGTGGGATAATGACGCGTACTCTCGCACAAGGTATAGGGGATAGGTCATTATGGTTTGGTTCATTTCTGATTTTTGGTAATTGCATTGAGATACAGTAAAACTTTTTTGAATTAGATAAGTACAAGCTAAATATAAGCTCAGGATAACACTGTACTTGAGCGATTTTCACGACAGAGTATCGAACCCACATCCTTGGGAGGCGCAGTCCAATTGTTTTCCGTTGGTTGCAGTTGTCGCTTTTAATTGCGTGTAAAATGAAGACGTCACGTGTTCTTTCCATGAGATACACAGCTTCAAAAATAAAAACTTGTTTTTACTAGCACAAAATGGTATTGAATATACTACCCAAGGATCAAAAAATCAGTCTTACTCGCAGCGTTATTTCGGAGTGTGCGAGCTGCAAGTTAACGGTTTCATTTTTACGTCATTTCGCCGTAACACCAGTGATGCTATTCTAATTTTGTGGGGACCGGATCTGTAATCGGTACTTTGAACTTGGCGGCCGGTTCGTTCGAGTTAGATTTGCACTTTCGCCGGATATCTTAGAGGGTGTTTTTTGACAGCCGGTTCTCTAAATTTGCCAACCGGTTTGCGCGAACGCCTGAATAGCATCGGTATCTTATGATAAATTAATTCGGCAGCAAAGCTGCTAGCTAGCAAAGCTGCGACTTATTCTACAACTAGCGGCTAGCAAAGCTGCGACTTATTCTACAATAACTCATCGTAAACTAAAACTCTAAATTTTGGTTTTAAAATAGTCAAGAGAACTATGAACTGAAAGTAAACCGCTCGACTAAGAAAGAAATAGTGCACGTACGGTTCTTTGTTTCTGCATGGTACCACTGTATGTTGAATGGCTGTGGGCAATTTTTTGCTGTTAAAAATCGGATTTCAAATTTGCACAAATCGAAAAAGATTGTTGATTCTCAGTTACTGCAATACAGCGGTATATCTAGAATTTTCAAAGCCCCAGGAAAATTGCCCAGGGCCAGCTTTACATGCAGGCCACATAGGCTTGCCCCTTCAGTTTGACTAAACTGTCGTAAGTTATAGTTGAATGTTGGTGTGAGGCTAATATGTGGTTGTCAGCAAATAGGCATTAGAATTTCGGAATTTGTGCATCTGTCTGCAAACTATAACATATCCGACTGGCCGCAAGTCCAAAATCAAAATCTTGATTTTAAACACGGGTTTTTAAAGCTCTCTACCGCCATCAGGTAAATGCATGAACCTTCGCTGTCAATTTACTTACCGTGGTTAGAAATTGCTATCGTAACTACTATGCAGGTCTTGCAAGGCTCCAGCTTCACTTCAATCATCATTGATCTCTTCTTTCATCACTTGTGACTGTAGTTTTGTTGCTGATTTCAATCGCCTAGTGGATCCCAAGGACTGGTGGTGAGGACATGCAGCATGTTCTCATGAAACTAATGATCATGGACCTTGATCTCAGATACCTCGCTTTAAGCACATACAGTACGACAGAAAATCATTAACACGATGCCCCTATATCCACAAAACTTTCAGTTTTGCAGTTGAAGCTACTTGAACTGGGACACTGCACTAAATGTATAGCAAAAACATAGGACCGAAAAAATCTTTGTTTTAGTGCAGAAGTATGGAAGATAAAAGCACGTTTGGTATCAGCTTTTTTACGTGCCACAAACCTGATTTTTATTTTGGATTTTTCGAAATAATTTGTGGATAAATAACTTAAGGTTGCTATCCTTCTTTATAAAAATCAACCTTGGAAGAGTTGAAATTCCGACATAGCTGCCGTTGGTTGAACTTATTGTTGTTACTTACTTTTTGCATTCTTGATTCTTCGCCTCCGTACAATTTCAAAAATAACGATATTAATAAAAAAAATCTATTCTCACTCACATTTTGCGGTTTCGTGTTCACGTTTTCGCGAGTTTGAACTGATCTACTCGTGGCATACATTGACAACCGCATTTTACGCCGATATGGGAGCACAATTTTACGCCAAACTAGTTATACAACAGTTGCGGATAAATAATTTCCTCTTTCACTTTAATTCACTCCGTTTCGATGAATGGAGAGAACGCGCCAGCACACACACTCTTTCTGTAATGGCTCATATTCTTCATTGCAGAAAGGTGCGTGGTCGGGGCGAACCTCAGCGGTCGGAAAGCTTCTTTGTTGACTTTTGGCTGTCTAATTGGCTGCAAATTTACTATCCAACTAAAATCAGTGTTTCCACTGTAAAAGAAAAATAATTTAACTGAATCTCGGCAAAATATTAGCGAGTGATTGCAATTCAATTCTGATTTCGATGAGATGCGTAACTAACAGTCTCATGACTGTCACTTTCCCAGCGTTGCTTTTGCTTTTTAATTACAATAACTAATACTACAATGCTTCTTCGAAATAAATATTCTTCTTCAAACTTCGGTTTTCTGTTCTTAATTCCGCCATCTTTCAAATCCGTTGCAATCGCCATGAAATTCTTGACCAAAAAAAAAGAAAATGTCAGCAATACACATTGCTTTTGAATTTGCTAGCTCCAAAAGAATTCAGCTGATGTGAAAACGCATTCTGTCCGAAAACGTTCTCATTCAAAAGCACACCACCAACGTCCGAGTCAAAACGTTGAGAAAACGATTGCTAATTTTGCCCATTGTCTACAGCAATCGGTAACTAATCCGTGCATTTTTTAGAGGAAATATTCAGAAAGTATGTTAAATCACATAAAAACTATCTGCACCAAAATTAAGCGTTGTATTTAACATCAAACTAGGTCCTTCCCATTTTTAAGAACTATCACCGTTCAAAGTTGAACCTTTTTACCAGTATCATTTTGTACTGTGTTGATGTGCCGAATGCAAAATAATGAACCTGAAAAGTGTTTTGTGACGACACTGTTGCCAAAATGTGAAAAACTGAGTTTAGTTGTTAGATGGTATCTTTTGAAAGAAAGTTTTTTGGGCTAACTTTTTGAAACTAATTTTTCTATCCCAACCCTGTCATAATAGCAAACAAAAGAAACATGTTTGCCTTGAATGGCAAAACAATAGAATAATTTGGGGAAAGCTCAAATTTGTTGAAGATGTTGTTATAGATTTTTCCCAATTTTTTTGGTTAACAGAATTCTGGTCTGTTATGTCTGATTGCTTCTTTAAAAGCAGCTGCGTAAAGGTGATGTTATCTACAACTCTGCAACTTTGATCTGAAGAAACTTTCGCGTCTTCAAGGCGCGTATTTTTTGCCAACACTTTCCTGTATTCTCGTAACTGCCACGCTGCTGGGCGACAACGTTTTTTGAAAGCAGCTGTTGTTAGCTTCCGCTGCAGTGTAAATTTTTGTCTATCCATTCCACGTCGCTGCTTCTGACAACAAGCGACCGAGGCCGAATGAAAAACAATTTATCAAAAGTTTTGAATGAATTTTCCTCATCAACTACTGCAAATTTTCAGCAATTTTTGATTAATCGTTTCTTAAAAGCGGTGAATCATCCAGCCAATTCCGGTGGTTTACAATAGCTAAATTTGAACCATAATTTTTGATATTTTTTGTTTTAATTTTGGGACTGCGTTTGCAAAGATATTCTACAAATACAAAAAGATGTCCCCCCGAAAATAGTTTTTGGAAACTCTGAGTTTTGATCTTCCCGCCAAAAACACAGTTCTCTAAACTATTAGGCCTACTGTAATCTTATTAAACTATTAGGCCTAACTATCTCTAAACTATTAGGCCTAATAGTTTAGAGATAGTTAGGCCTAATTAGGCCTAAGCTATTTAGAAATAAACTATCTCCAAACTATTAGGCCTACCACAGTTCTCTAAACCATTAGACCTACTGTGGTTTTGGCGGGAAGAACAAAACTAAGAGTTTCCAAAAACTTTTTTCGGGGGGATATCTTTTTGCATTTGTTGAATATCTTTGCAACAGCAGTCCCAAAATTAAAACAAAAAATATCAAAAATTATAGTTCAGTTTTAGCTATTGTAAACCACTGGAATTGGCTGGATGATTCACCGCCTTTAATAATGTAGTCTTTAGCATTGCAAATCAAATTCAGAAATTTGAACGATAATGTGATCCAAAATGTTGGTCAGGTGAGCGCATTCCTTTTGCGATTTAGCAAAGCCAGCAGCATTTGCAGATGGTGCAGCGTCAAAGAATCGAATTCAAAATCGCAAGGGCAAAGGTTCGGTTCACTGCAGAATCAGCAAGTGAATGTAAATAATTATTTTCAAAAATTGTCTTGAGCTGTTAGTGAATTTAGAAACCAACCAGTTTTTAGCTTAAAATAATGTCTTTCGGACAGCAGCTGCATCCCTGAAAAATCAAAATGAATACGTAAAGAAAAGTGAAGCATCTGAGCCAAAAATTGTGGCGAAATGATGAACAAAATCTCAAGCATGTCTTAATTATATTTTACCTTTCTCCGACCTGAAGTTTTCAAGATATTTGATTTCATAAAAAGCTGTTTCCGTGCAGTGTTTCCAGCTAATTTTGTACAAATCGGACTCTTAAGTACTTTCCCAAAGTAGTTATTTTGCAACGTTCTAGGCGCAATGCTTTTTACGCAATCTGTAGTTAAGATGTCTTAAAACCTTACATTAAAACGTCGTAAATCTTGGAACAAAGCATTGCGTAATACGTCCCCGGAATTGTTTATACGCAATTTTTACCGCTTCTTGTGATGTACACTACCGGTAGTACATTTATGCCGATTTCAGTCACAGCGAGCTCGACAACAATACTTGACCGCCACTGACCTAGTTTGGTATGCTACTCGTTACTGGTAATATTACGTTGTTCTTACACATAAAAAGCTTGACAATTAGCAAAAGAAATCAAATTTAGGTTTATCTGGAGCAGCCTCTTTTGATTAGGCCTTAACCCAGGTTCTATAGTAATACCGCACAAAAGGTCTACGGCTAGGCAATGGAAATGGTTAAGTGATCAATAGGCTACTAACAGTCCCTTTCATTACTGCATTACCAAAAAGTGAATTGAAAAGAAACGAAATTAACGTTTGTACCGTACTGTACTCTAGCCAGTCGTTTAACTCAGAATATTGAATTATTTAGTGTAAACTTTACTCCAGCAGTCTAGCCCTTTCTCATTGAATAGTTGATTTTCATCTGGTCTTCAGTCACGACACAGCGACACGCGCTTCCTCATTCGACTTCCTCCCCTTCAAACTGTAACTAAGCTTCGGCAGTAACCCGATCCTAATTGATCGCACTCGCTTCCGCAGAGCTTGGTATGACAACAGATGTTTTGAGTAAGGCTTAGCTCCGTATTTCTTAACTTAAAAACTTATCCGAGCGGCATTAATAACGTCCCTAAGAATCTTTTGGTTTCTCAGCAAAATTTCCGATTTTGTAGCAAGAATCATCATTCAAACATTAAATGTACTGTATAATTATTGCAAAAAGCACAAAATTTCACGCTTTGAAAAAATTTTGTAGCTGTGACATGATGGCCTCCATAATTTTGGCGCTGCTTTAGTATTACGATACTATGATATACGTATTGTCAATTTTTTTTTTGGCGGGGAGGGCAGAGTAATCAAATTCCACTAGCTTTCTCATTAGGCTAAGCCTGCACTAAACGTACAATAGTGAGCGTATATCATTAGTTCATTTTAAACAATTGCGGCAATAGTACGCTGATAAGTTGACACGCTGGGCGTACCGTATTTTTTGTTAAGATATGCTGACACGCTCATAATTTTACGCCTGGTGTAGTGTGGATCTCAAGGTGAAGCTTACAGTCCACGCTTTTAAAGTTAGATTCAATTAGAAATAAAACTCAAGTTTACTGATTTACTAGTAGAACGCAGTTTATCACGCAGTCAATTGATTGATTTATCATGTCTTAAGTTTTTCGTTAGAGAAAGCATCTCTGTTCAATGTTTTACAGAGTGACAATGAAGAGTAAAAAAGCACGCAGCAAGCAAATTACTATCCCGTTCTCGTTTACTCGCAAACAAAAGCTTTATTTTGTAGGTTCTGTCCTGTGCCTGCATCCATAGAACGAGCTGCGTTAAAAATGCATAAAAAGTTCCCATTAAACTACAACAAAACGCAGAGGAGCATTTTCAAATCTATCTTCAAGAAAAACTTTTCCGTAATTTTGCCAAAATGACATCAGTAGGGTAATTCTAGCCTTCTTTCTGGGGGAAAAGGGAGCAACCTTCAAAGACACCCAACAAAGAAATTGGCCTTCACCAAACTTTGGTGATTCTTTTCGTTGAAATTATGAAGAAAAAAAAGAGGTATTCACTTAGTATCTGGACTTAGGTCTAGACTTTATTCCATTAAGTCGTTGCTCCTGTAGGGGAGGGGGGCTTTTTTGAGTATGGGTTCTATTTTTGATGAGGGCCCCCGGTCAGCAGAGCTGGGCACCCGTTACTTGAAAAGTAGCGGCGCTGCCGCTGCCGCTGGTAGGCAAAAAAAGCAGCGGCGCTGCCACTTATCGCTACTCAAATAAAAAAGTAGCACCGCTGCCGCTACTTCCATGCAAAACAGCGGCCGCTGCCGCTTGTGGCTGCCGCTACTTTAAAAAAATAAAGAGAATAAAAACGATGGCATTCAAATACGGTACCTAGTGGTGAAATTTCAACTTTATTTACGAAAGTTAATTATTCAAGCTTTGAAAATATTGGTACATGTTAAAATCGACATTAACAGGCTTAAATGGTAGACAAGTAAGTAAAAGTTTGACGCAAAAGCAGATCGAGCGTTGAAGATATTGATGTTTACGAAGTCGAAGGAAATACTTTGTAACGACGTACATGTTAGCAAATAATGCTCAAAGCGATACATGTTACACTAAGTATTTTTTCTACGAATATAACTCCATTACTAAGTTGTCTTTAAAGCTTATTTATTACCTGGTTCTATTTGTTTGTTCTATTCTCAGCGCACTATAAATTCAGTTCTTAGTTTAACTGTTAACTGTTGTAGCAAAATTTATTTTACTACGCCTTGATGTAACTACTCAGGCCCGGCGCGACGGGAAATAGGCGCAGCCAGAGGGGGTATGGAACCCGGGCCCCCTCCAATTGAAATGCGACCAATGATAAAAATGTGACAAAAAAGCCAATTGTTTCGTCAGTTTCAATATTTTTCAGCATTTTTTGCGTACAACAGTACACGCGTACTGCGGTAATAAACAATAATATTGACGACCAGGGGGCAGGATCCCCTCAATTTAATTTTTGTCAATCAATTAAAATGAATAACCGGGCTGAAATTAAGGGTTTTTCTCTTAAAGTTGCTACCATGGGCTCTCATCTAACCTTTTTAAAAACGTAATGCTATAACCAGGACGTAATTTACCATATGGCACAGAACCAAAGGCCCTGCGCTCAGATGGTAAGACTTTATTTTTTGTCTACACTTATTCTGCGAAAATCTCCAACATGCCAGGGGCCCCGCGCAATAACATGGCTATTGGGCGTAACATCTATTGTACGGTCTTAATGACAATTCACCAGCACCTCTCTAGTTTTTACGCGAAAAAATACTTTTGAAAAAAAACTAGCTAGGAGAAATGCTCATTGAACAAATTATTAAATTCGAATGGAGGGGCCTGGGGCTTCTTGACTGTACATGTACTCTTACAAGTGATTATTTTCACGTCAAACCATAAATCTCTAACGAAAATCTTCGAGTGGATTATTATTTACTACTAAAATACTTACAAAATTTAACCCCAAATGCAAAATAATAAACGTATTTTCGACCAAATTATAAGTAAAAGGAGGATTGAAGCGATTTAATTTTTTTCAATTGGCTTTCAAATGTTAAAAATCGAGTTCTTTCAAATGGTTCTGAACATATGCGAAATGTGATCCGATGGCATTAAAATAGCTTTTTCTCCAAAAAAAAAAGCAAAAAAATTGCCAAGCAGCTGTGGCTTCGGCCCCAAACCTCCGTCTGTGATACGTTTGAGTTTCACTAGCTTGCTGACACGCGTCCAGCTCCCAATTTACATATTTTCATTTTTAAGTTTTGGTTTAAGCGCTCTCCCTTTTGAAAACTCTTCGTTAAGTGCCAAACCAGGCCACGGCTTTTGATCATACATTCTACGATATCTTTGTCCCACAAAAAGTTCCTCTTTTAAAAGTTTCTGATGACGTCATTGCATGTCATTTTTGGTTTGGCCCTCCCCCCAATCAAAAATCCTGGCTACGCCTATGCACGGGGGGGAGGATTTTTGAGCTGTGCCCCCCAAATCACTGCTTGTACCTCCCAAGCGAGAGTAAACTTTTGTACTAGTACAAGAGGACCAGCAGACTTTTGCCCAAAACACAGGTCACCAAAAACACTTTTTTCTATGAAACAGCAAGACAGATCGAGTGAACGTGATCAAGTAGCCTAAGATTTTGCGATGAAGACCTTTTTTTTATTTTTTTGGTCTTCACCTCCAAACTTGAGGGCAAAGTCCCTACCAAAGGAGGATAACATAAGATTTGGAGCAAAATACTCACCAGATTGCTGAGGCATTCCAAAGGCGTCTGGTCTCGGCTGCGCAAGAGTCCCCCAAAAGTTTTTTGCCCTACCCCCCCCCCCCCCGAAACCCAGTACTCTGGCTCCGGGCCTGTTACTGTACTGTTTTACTAGCAGTGCACAAACTGTACTGTGGTCTGCGACCAGATAGCCAACAAATCATCTTTATTTGTTTTACTAAATTGCTAGCATTTTGAGGAAATATCGCGGAAAACCGTCTTTGCGATTTACAAGTTTTTAGCAATTTATCGAACTGTAATTATCGCATTTTTGTTAAAGAGATACTGCTCGAAATCGGCTTTACTGCAATCGGTTTTATCTGTTCAAATTGGCCCACTATTAGCCACATTATTCGTTCAATTTTGGTTCAGAAAAAATAGGACCACGTACGATAAAACTCGCCTATACATATGCGAGCTACGACAAAACGTCACAAAGGTAACCTTGTATGTTCGACTAAACTAAAATAACGTGGTAACAAGAGCAAAGTGAAAACAAACGGAGAGCAAAGACTCCAAGCGATAATAACGTGTGAAAACGTGAATCAAAAAAGTCTTGAAAGAAGTTTGTGATAGGAGTAGCGGCAGAATATTTACTTAAAAAACAGCGCTGAAGCGCTGCCACTTTTTCGGTTAAAAAAACAGCGGCGCTGCCGCTTGTCGCTGGTGACGAAAGAAAGCAGCCGCGCTGCCGCTACCGCTACCGAAAAAGCAGCGGCGCTAGAAGCGCCGCTGGTGAACAGCGCCCCTGTGCCCATCACTGCCGGTCAGTTACGACAGTGAATGACCCGACACCACTAAGCATTTCCCTTGTCATTGCTGGCTATCATAAAAAATAACCTATGTTATTCTAATATGAGTGATGTCATTGAAAATATTTTTGTCCTGCAAACAAAAATCTTAGTTCCAGTGGTGTAGGCAGGAATTTCAAAAGGGAGAGGGGTATAGATAAATTACAGATTGGAGTCTGTTTGGGGCCGAGTTTCCAGTTGCGGAAGCTCGTGAGAGTCTGAATGAACGAGCCTACAGCACTAAGAGATGTTTATGATTTTTGAAAAAAATTGCTTAATTTTAAGAAATTTTTGTTCAATATGAGTTTAGAAGACGGGTCTGTTTGCAGCCCTATACGCAGTCATACAAAATTAGTATAAAAACAATAAGGAGAAGGCCCCAGCTTTTCAATAGCCATCCCTTGCTTTTGTGCACCTGTATGTACGCATAACTAAAAAATGCAGTATGTGTTTTCGTAGTTATAGACTTTTAGTTACAGTGGAGCAACCATGAAAGGGCTAGGAGGGCTTCAGTACCCCTTTAGCAAGATCTCTTAGAAAATTTAATCGCAAAATGCTTGCGTTTAAACGTGTTTTGAACGTGACCTGTAAGTAAGAAGGGTTGAAGGGGCTGGATAATTTAATGGTTCAACTGCTGGCTTCCAAATCTATCAATTTCTTTCAAAAGACTCTAAAAACGTGCGAAATATAATTCAAATGACAAATGGCGTTAAAAAGGCTATATTTCCAAAAAATTACTATAAAAATGTACTTAGTACTTCCCAATAGGAGGAATCCGCTCCTGCTTAGGTTTCTCCAGTGATCCAATGTTTTTGTAGCTTTTTTCGAACTCTTGTACACTGAATTTGCTACTTGTTCGAAGCCACCAAACAGATATAATCATCGTAAAGTGTCTTCGATGATTAAAGTGTCTTCGAATTCGTGTCCAAGGAAGAAATACCGTGACTAAGGTACCTGACGAAGTCAGCTCATGCGATCAGGGTCGTTGAAAAAGCAACGCTTGTATCACTTCAGCCTTGCACTCTACTGAAAGATAAAACAGCTACATTTTTCAATAGCCCTTTCAAAGTCATTTTATTTCCTTCGATGATTGTTGTTATTTCGCATATTTATCCTCTTGTCACCGTATACTGCGTCAGAGGCTTACTATTCAATGATCCTCACGCTTTTCATTGCAGTAACAATGTTCGAAGGAATCCGAACCTGCGTAGAAGTTTCCTGTAATCCAACGTTCCTGTTGATTTCTTCGAATTCGTGTCCACTGAATTTGCTGCTTGTTCGAAGCCACCAAGCAGAGATAATCATCGTGAAGCATCTTATCCAAGGACACAACAACGTGACCAAGGTGCGTGTTGAACTTAGATCATGTGGCATAGGCGAAGACAGAATTTTGATTGGAGGGCCCCAAACCGCAAATCACATTCAATGACGTCATCAGACACTTCCGAAAAGAGGGACTTTTTATGGGACAAAGATACCGGTACTGTAGAATGGAAGATCAAAATCCGGGGTCTGGTTTGGTACATAACCAGGATTTTCCCAAAAGGAGAGAACTTGAACCAAAAGCTAAAAAGTTTTCAAAAAATGTCTGAATTGGAAGACGTGTTGAGGAAACTAGTGTTATTTAAACATATCACAGACGGGGTCTGCGGGCGAAGACCCAAGCCGTTTTCCATTTTTTGGAACAAATGTGGTTTCAGAAGCGTACGCAGAATTTTCGAAAGAGGGGGACCATAAATTATCTACAAAACGCTGCTCTAAAACGAACATAATTTTATGATGAGCGCAGGTAAGTTGCGATAAAACAAGCAAGAGCAGCTGCATTCAGGATTCAATTTTATTTTGCGCTGTTTGATACCGGTACTGCGATGTTTCAAGTTTAACTGCTGTGTAGCTACTTTCTGTTATAAGAACCAATTTTATCTTCAGTTTGTTTCTTCATACTATCAACAAACAACCTACCGGTAAATTGTTTGCATTCACATAATACTGTTGGCTCAAAACTTGAACTTGATCAATTTCTCGCGATTTTTATGCAAAGCTTTGTAATGAACAAATAAACAAAAAAAGCACAGAAAGAAAAAAAATTACACTCCATAATTATTGTGATTGATGAAAGTAACTTCACATTATTGCCACTAGCAAACTGCGTTTCAATATCCGAAAAATCACGGGAGTTTAGTTTCTGACATCAGTGTGTGGCTCAGTAATTACAGGCATTCTTATATATCAGTGGCAGAGTTGCAAGTCGGGCCGGGCTTTTTGGGTCGGGTTCGGGCCTAAAGTTGACAAAGATTTCGGGCTTTATTCGGGCCTGAGACGTACTTTTTGTCTAAGGTGCACAAAACTATGATCAAAATAACTTGGCAATATTGCTAAATTTTTCAGACCTAAGTTAACTTTCGGGTTTTTTCGGTCATGATTTGGGCTTCAAATTAGTTTTCGGGTTCGGGCCTGAACTAGTCGGCCCGTTTACAACTCTGATCAGTGCTTCTCAAACTTTTGAAAAAATTTTTTCTTGCGGTCCCTTAAAATTTTTTTGGCCACTTTCAGTCCCATATAAATTTAGGCATAAATTTTGATTCAGCAGAAATCTTTAATGAGCTCGCGATGTCCTTGCTGTAGCTTGGCGGAATAATCAACGTAACAGCAGCGTGTGCTGCGGTCATCTAATTCTAAATTGCTGCATTTAAATTCTAATTCATCTAATTCTGAGTCGTAATTCTAAGGTCGTCTAATTCTAAGTGCTACAGTCATCTAATTCTGATAAAATGTTGCTTACCTTCCAGTTGCATAGAACTCTGCGATATTTTTTCTTGAAGTATTCGTCAAAACTTTGAAAATTTACCGAATAACGAGAATATCGGTCCTGCTCATCCCTCCCCCCCATCGCTATATGAATTCGCTTGTCATCGCTGTAACCTATAACATTGCTTTAAAAAAAATAAATAAATAAATAATTTATTGGCCACAGACCAGGCACCAAAGTAGCGTGACTGGGTTGGGGGGGGGAATGGGAACAATAGCTTTTATTCTCTCAAAATCGAGAGTGAAGACCATAAAAAAGGTCTTCATTGCAAAATAAGTGAAAAAACGGTTCTTGCCCACTAATACAGGGTTGATGATCAGTATTTTGGAGGTCTCAGGCCCCGAACTACACTCCAGTAGCACCGCGCTTGTTACTTTCTTTGGGGCACAATCCTCGCCTGGGGGGCTCATTTCTCGTTTGGAAGGGCATGGCCTCGAAATGCCTCCCCGTGGCGTAGGGCCTCACTGGCAACCCAAAGGGTGGGGCCATGGCACAATGCCCCCCTAAATACTCCCCTGACTGTTTTAATGCCATTTGAATCACATTTGGCACGATTTTAGAGTCATTTGAAAGAAGTCTGTTTTTAAGATTTGAAAGCCAATTGAAAAAATCGAATTGTTCAGTCCTCCATTTAATTACAGGTCAAATCCAAAACACGTTTAAAATCTTGCATTTTCGGGTTACGTTTTGTAAGTGACTTGGCCCAGGTGGATGGAAGCAAGGTACATAGCCTTCTGCAATATTTTTAGCTGTAAATAATAATTATTCATTCGAAGATTTGGCTTGGTGGTTTCTATTTTGTCATGAAAATAACAAATTTTAGGTGTATATGAACGACCAGGGGGCCCAAGCACCCGCAATTTAACTTCAATGTGTTTAATATTTTCCTTGTACATGTCAAAGAAATGACATCCCAACAGTGTTGCTGATAAAAAAATCAGTTTTGGATCTATTTCTAATCTAATCCACTAAGCGTTTCGAGGTCAGATGAAAACAGTTTTATCAATTAAATTTAAAATCAGCGACAAAAAATAACTTTTCATTAAACTGCTTGATACCACGCAAAGGGAGTGGAGCAAATCTTGAATACGCTGTACATCGTAAAAAAATTAGATTAATTATGTGGTTGGAACCACTAAACAATTCTGACCAAAATCAAGAATGGAAATCGCATCGATGACTTTCTGCGATACGTGTCACGTAAGAAAACTGCGATGCAATAGCTGTTTTTTTTTTTGCGATAATTTAAGAATTTATTGATGCGATAAAATCGCAGCTAGTTTGCGATTATGGCTTTTTTTGATTAATATGAAATTAACGTTTGTGGCCTAAAATAATCTAAAACCGAAACTCAGCAAGCGGAAGGTTTTATTTAAATTACAAAATGTGATTGTGACGCAACAAATGCCAAAACATTCTCAAACTTCAGTTCAAAATGTAACCTGGGACGAAACAGAAGAAACCAACAAAAACAATAACAAAAAATTGGAATAGTCGCAAAAACCGGAGATTTTTTTGTCAAATTCTGTAATTTGATGTAATGTAATAATATTACGTTTTATTCGCCAAGTCGCCTTGGCCAGGAGACAGCGAAGGGACCTTTCGGTCTTCGAGTCAAGCTGCCACCTGCCCACCTGTCTACCACACACGGTAAAAGCTTCACACTGTCCCTTTTTGTGCTAAACGTCAAGCAGGGAAGCTGTGAATACCAATTTTAATGGTGTTTGGTTTGAGACCGGAATCGAATCCTAGTGTACCATTTTATTAGCAGACGCTCTATTCACTCGACCATTGATCGGTCTATGTGAGGGGTCGGCAACCGTTTAAACTAGTGGGCCACATTCAGTCCTAACAAAGTTTCAGCGAGCCGCCACCATTCCAGCGGACCAAAACAGAAAGGTCTTCGCCAGAAACTCAAGCCTTTTTCGGACGAATTGATGGCGAAGACCACAAAAAAGCTTTTCGCCAGAAGATCAGAATCATTTCGGCGGTTTATTGGTGCATATCCATCATTGAAGAAAAAAAAAACAGTTTGCGGGCCGGATAACAAAAAAAGTTTGCGGGCCGGCTAAAGTGCCTTGGTCGGTCTCATCCGGCTTGCGTGCCGTAGGTTGCCGATCCCTGGTCTATGTGATGTGATACTGGATGTGGATTTTTCGCAAGTTTCGATGCGATAATTTAATGCCACATTTTTGGAAAAAAGTGTGCGGCGCGATTTTTTCCATGCAATGTGATTGCCATCCCTGACCACAATTTAAGAGAAATTTGTGTCTCACTCTCCCTGTGCAAATTTGGTCGCAACTAGTGCGACCAAATTTGCAAGAAAACCATCAAGTAGTCTCTTTGGAGTTGCAGAACACTTGCAATCAATTTCACCAAAATGTGGGAGCGGCATGATTGTTGTCAAATTTTTGATCAATATTGATAAATAATGTCAAAAAAAGGAACGTTCCGAAATTGAAAATGGTAACCTTACTTTACTGCTACAACCCTATTGTGCTCTCTAGCGGTTTATGTCATAATAGTTTGATATAAGTCAGAGTATCCAACATTGAAGAATTTAAAATCAATTTTGAAAAACTTTTCCGGCTATTGAATTTTCAGAAGCACATCCTCTGTTTATAGTTGGCACGTTGTCATTGAATTTTTGTTCATTTTATTTCGATCTAAATTATTTGTCAAAGCATTGTCTGTTTCACTTTTACGCGTTTTTAATTTAGGTATGTACTGTCATGGTTTTTGCAGTGCAAAAAATTACTGCTAAATTGCACAAAACGCAGCTACATTGCTCTACAACAGCTAAACAATGAATGAAATAAAGTAGATCTAGGTACAGTTTCATGTTACATGACACGTTGACATCTTAAAGAGGCATTCAAGTCATGTTTTTTACTGTTGACCAAATTTTTGGGAAAAGCCTAAAATGCATTCTCATCAAATTTGAAGTTTCTACTTTTTGCCGTTTTCAAGATATTGCAGTTCAAAATTAACAATTTTCCTCTTACTTCAGTGTTTCCGTTTTGTCAGTATGGTCACAGACGACAAACTTTTGAGAAACTGGCTTACAATTATTGAAAAGCAGCTTATTGTGCAATTCTAAACTTTTACTTTGTTTAGACAATAATTCTGCTGCAAAGCATTTGTTGAGAATCACGGACATGCAGTAACTTTTTGAGATATTGTTTCCAATTGACAACCATGGCAAAATTTCTAAAGGGAAAAAGCCTTTCTAACGGGAAATCTAAGCTGTTGTATCTCGTAAACGGAAGATCGTAGAAAGCTCAAACTTGGTGAAGTTAGTCTTCAGATTTGTCAAATTTTTTTGAGATCGAAACGAGCGAAAAAAATTTTGACCTAAATGTTCTTATTTTAAAGCGAATAGAATTTTTCGTTTAAAGTTTTACAAAAGAAATTTTTCTGCTTTAAATTTTTTTACTCATTTACGAATCGGCATTTAAAAATTTTATCTTGATATTAAATTCGGTCTAGTGCTGAAAATCTTGCCTTGAATTTGAATAGGTCGGAATCATTTTCCTTATAAAAGCAAAAATAAGTTACTTGATTTTGATTTTACAAATTAAGTTATTTTTCGCTAGTCCAAAACATTTTGGTAAAAATTGTTATTAATTTAGTTCCTGGCGTATTATTAATTAACAAGTGACAACAAGTACTTAGCGAATCAAATCAACACTATTGTGTTTACTTGGTGTGTAGCCTGAAATCCGCAAAGTGAGGCTGTTTCGGGGGTATGGGAGGGAACCCCTAGCACTCGAAATTTTGTATTTTTTTTGCAAAAATAACTTAATTTTATGCCTATTTAAAAAAAAAACTAACGTTTTTAAAACGTGGCATAGAAATTAGCAGTGCAAAAACATGATTGAACTTGTAGAATAAAAGGGATTTGTCGCGAGGTGGTTAATGGTAAAATTTCAGTTCTCTTATTTACAAGCTGGCAAATGATCAAGTCCTATAGTTCAATAACGCTCACAAGGAGTAATCTGTTTCGTCCATCTGTTGTAGAAAATGATAACGAGGGGGCTAATGAAACGAGATTTGAGAGAAGTGATTTTTAATTAACTAATACTGAATAACCCCCCTTCCCTTATTCCTGAGCTTATATATTGTTTTAATGAAACTATGTTCAGTATTTTTCAACAAGCGATAATTTTTGGACATTTTTCAAAGTTTTTACTGATTTGTTAGTTTTGTTTTTGACAAATTAGCCCCCCCCCAAAAAAAAAACAATTGATGCTTCAAAAGATGTTTTAAATCAGTTTTAAGTCCATTTCAAAGCAAAAGACAGTCTCAGAAGTGCTAAAAACGTGGCATTTTTCTTATTCTGCATTTTGGTCAACAAACCAATGGAGAGAGGGGGGCTGTAACCCCGGTTACGCTACTGGTGTTAACCTGTCGAACTTGTTAATAAAAATAAGGTATGCGCAAAAGTGATGGTTTTCAATTTTTAAGCTTAAACGAGAACTGAAGGCTAAATCAATAGGGTTAGGGCAATCGCATTAGCTTAGATTGGCGTTGACTTTACTCTTCTTGACCCAGCCGTTCCCGAATACTTTACTTCAAACACGACGTAGAGGCTTTTCGAATCATAACTTTTATTGGCAACCCTGACGTTGATAAGATCAACGACACAATTTTTGTTCTATCTTAAAGCAACCCCGCAACTAGGCTAAAAGGTCTTCCGATATATTGGTTGTTGTTGTTGTGGCGCATATTTATCCTCCTGTCACCGGACAGCGTCAGACGCTAACTTGTTGGACGATCCGCACACTTTTCATTACCAGGACTACTTCGTGATTGCATGGAGGAATCCGCACCTGCTTAGGAGTTTCCGATGATCCAATGTTTCTGTGGATTTCTTCGAATTTTTGCCCACTAAATTTGCTGCTTGTTCGAAGCCACCAAGCAGAGATAATCATCGTAAAGCGTCTTATCCAAGGACGCAACAGCGTGACTAGGGTGCGGGTTGAACCTAGATCATTCGATCAGGGTCGTCGTAAAAACGACGCCTTTACCTATTCGGCCACGCTGCCGACTTTGATTTTGGCCTCTAACAGTAGGCTAGGCTAAAGTCACTTTTTAGTTAAAGTGACTTTGGACTAGGCTACTGCACTGAAATATCAGGGCTGCCAATAAAAATTACAATCAGGGAGACACCCATGGATGGCAGTACGGTACGGTACGTTCAGAATTTGCGTACTACGTACCTCGCTCCTTGAACCGTACCAGCGTACTGTACTTCATTTCAATTTTTGAAGCGTACCGTACCAACGCACCGTACCCGTACTATAACAAAAAAAGCGTACCGTATCAGCGTACCGTACTTCTTAGCAAAACTTGAGGCGTACCGTACCGTACTTAAGTATCGTACCGCCATCCTTCCTTTTAACTACTTGTCAGTGGCGTCGCTAGGGGGGTCACCATTTTGGGGTGACACCATTGGTTTTTTTTTTTTCTTTTGAGAGCGAAAACCCAATGATTGGTAGGCAAAGATCTTTTTTTTTTTTTTGGCCATCACATACTTTCGGACTGAAACCAACTCGTTTTGCGGCGAAGACCTTTTTTTTTTTTTTTTTTTTTTTGGTCTTCACTAATACTTTGGCCGATATAAAGGGTACCACCACGAAATCCCGCCCCGGGTGCCTCCATTCTTAGCGACGCCTCTGCTACTTGCAAATTTAACTGACTTTCAAATCACTAGCCTATAAATCAGCGATCTCAATTCACACATTTAAGGTCGGCTTTAGCTGTTTGTTGCTTCTGCGTACAAAAAGCCTGCGCAATGTGCTAAAAGTCTGGGATTTTTAATTCAACAGCGTACCAACGTACCTGTACCATTACAAAAAAAGCGTTTGGTATCAGCGTTCCGTCCTTCTTAGCAAAAATTGAGGCGCACCGTACCTACGTACCGTACCGTACTGCCATCCTTGGAGACACCTACGTGGAGTTTGAAGTAGAACATCTCTGGAACAGCTAGGTCAAGAAAGATAGAATCAACGCAAATCCAGTCTAATACGATTGGCCTAACTTTAGATACCCCATTGATCTTGCTTTCAGACCCAGCCGTTTCAGAGATATTCTACTTCCAACAGGACGTAGGGCCTCCAAATTACAATTTTTATTGGCAACCTTGACGTTTCAATGCAGTAGGCTAGCATACTGAGGTTTATTTTAACTAATATGTAGACTAAAAAGTTTCTATGGCTTAGTCTAATCGCGGCCTTACCGTAGGATAAAACTTAGGTGGCGTCGGGGATGTTATCAAAGTCAGGGTTGCCAATAAAGATAATGATTAATAACTGGCTTCTACGTCGTGTTTGAAGCAGAATATCTCTGGAACGGCTGGGTCAAAAAGGATGAAGTCAAAGCCGATCTAATCTAATACGATTAGCCTAACTTTAGATACCCCCATTTATTTCACTTTCAATCCTCGTATAAGTTTTCAGTCGGTTTTATTTTCATTTGTTTATTTATTTTTTTAGTCTGATACTGCTTGATTTCAATGACAACAATTATGGTGGCTGCAAGCTTGGTTGACCCTCTAAAAGTCGTTTCGCAAACTCCTTGCCTCTATGTTCTTGATGTGTGTATGATTTTTATGACTACGATGTGACAATTGATACATTTGCTACTTCTGCAAAATAAATCTGAATTGAAACAAATCGAATTTCACATTGGGCAGATCGGAAAGGACATCCTGCGGCGAGTCCTTTGTTATGAAAAATTCTTTATCGCTAGATAGAGACAGCATGTTACGCGACGGAATTAGATCGCGCTGTCTGAGTCCAATCTTGTGTAAACATGAACTTGAACAAGTGAGCGGCGTCGCCTCTCCAGCTGTGAACACTCTCGACAGTTTTTTTCTCTTCTTTTAGCGAAATTGAGGCGAGAAGAGTGCGTTGTCTGCTGCGAGTTTTTCTTGAAAAAAAGTGCAGAGCTAATTTGCTTGTTTCAAAAGTTTGGGAGTGAGTAAACTCGTCTGGTTTGTGTATTGAAGTATTACATTTATTTGAACAAGGCAAGCAGAAGTAGACCAGTTTGCTAAACATTTTCGTTATACCTGCCACTCGGGTTGGTTACGTCATAAAAAATGTATTTTGAAGGTGAAGTGTATAAGCAGTGAAGCGTGAAAGTTGCTAGTTGATGATGTAATCGGTTTCTTTCGCGATTAACGAGATAAAAAGCGCTTTAGTCTGCGATTTTTAAATTCCTTGTGTTTTTATATCAGATATGGCAACAGATTTTGTAAATCCTACCCTGCAAGATTAATTTTCAATGCAGAAATTCAGCAATTACCAGTATTGCAGTTTTTGTTTATTAGCCGAAGATCAAAGATAGAAAACACGACAGTAATGGCAATCTATTTTTACAAATATTAAAGTCACTCATTTATGAACCCGCACTCTGCGTTTGTTTAACCACACCTACCCAGGGCAAGTGTGGGTGGCTAATCTCGAGCTACTGCCCCCAAAACCTCCTGGAATGAAGAGCGAGAGAGAGAAACAATTGGAACTCAGATTCGAGATTTGGAGAAATTCAAAACGCATTAATTTCGAATGGCATTCTAGGTTCTAGAACTTAAAATCTCGTCATAGGACACAGTACGGTACTTGCTCAGCTTTGGCAAGGAACTGTTTTCCCGAAATTAAAAAAGAACAAAAACAGAAAACCTTTGTATAGTCAGGCGTTCTCGTGCTTCGTAATATTACTATCAGCGTGTTGTACCTGTACATGAACTGGTGAAATTTAATATTTGACTAGAGGAATTGATTCGCTTATAAACAAATCACTTGGCTTTTTTGTGGTTGATTCGCTTTCGGCTCTCGCAAGCTTTACAGACGAAGCTTCTATAATATGTAAATTTAGCGGACTGTTTAAAACAGCAAAGCCCTACTATTGCCAATTCCCAAACTCCCCTGAGTAAAGTCGATATTTTCGTTGCGCTAGTATGCTCAGATCAAACGCTACTAATATGCAATTGCGGCTGTGTTTTGCATACTGATACTGATGATTGCAGTAATAAAATCGTACTTTCACTGGAAAACTGAGTCTATACTTTTTGTTAGTTCTAAGCCCAATGAAGGAATATTCTATGATAAAGCAACCAGATTGTTACACTCAGGGCCTCAGAGAGAAATTTTTCCAGGGGGTGCGAAGATCGACATCGGGCCCCCCTCAAAATGATTTGTCTGATTTTTTGCCCAAATTTAGTCTGATGTTTTGCCCTTCACTCAAATTTAGTCAGATATTTTGCCCAAAATTAGGTGAAGACCAAAAAAAAAAGGTCTTCACTCCAATTTATTCTGATATTTTGCCCATAATTAGGTGAAGAGCTTAAAAAAAAAAAGGTTCTTCATTCAAGTTTAGTCTGATTAATTAATCAAAGTTAGATTAAATGAAGAGCAAAAAAACAAAAAAAAAGAGGTCTCCGCTCAAGTAGATACGCTTCTGGGTGCGTGCACCAAAACTTGATGCGGAGGCACCTAACCTCTTCCGGGCCCCCCTAGGCCCAGGTACGATATACCCCCTGTACCCCCCTCTTGTAGGCCCTGGTTACACTCAAAACCGCTCAAGTGTAGAAAATACTCTTATTTACGTCTTCAGATCAGGGCATGGTGTGGAATGGAAGACGATTTTTCCATATTCCATACTGGCAATTTTCTTCCATTCCATACTAAAAATCTTCCATTCCATACTAAAATTTACTTCCATATTCCATTCCATACTTCCATACCAAAAAAATTTTAGACTGGAAGCAATGCAGCGTATATTTTGCTGCTTTGCAATGTTGTAAGCCACCGCTCGTGAAGGTGCGTCAGCAAAACTAAGATGCTACAACCGGTATCTGGTATGCATATTGCTAGGTGCGTATCCAAGATTTCGTAAAGGGGGGAGGCTTTTTTGGAAGCTTAAAACAGCAGCAAACGAACTTAAACCAAATTTTCATCAGCCTTGAATCAAATTGAGGCGGTTTTTCTGTCAAAATCAGGTGATCTCCAAAAAACAATAAAAAAAAAAAAGAAAAGAAAAAGAAAGGTCTTTACCGAAATCCGAACGGTTTTTTCGGCCAAAATTAGGTGATCTCTGGAAAAAAAAAGGTCTTCACCGAAATTCGAACGGTTTTTCCGGCCGAAATTAGGTGATCTGCGAAAAGAAAGAAAAAGGTCTTTACCAAAATTCAGTTCCTTTTCCTGACAAACTTTGGCTGAGCTCCAGAAAAAAAAATCCATTTTTCTGCTCCAAATAACGGCAAGTCCTTCACAACTTCTGCTCTCCGACCCCGTCAGGGGACTGTTTTCATTTTTGTAGCAAAATAGGCCTCAAAAGCACTAAAAACGTGCTATTTTGCATACTTTTCAGGCCAATGGGGGGGATAAGTCCCCCTGGCTACGCTACTGCACATTGCACATGGCATAATGCATAGGGGAAGCCAGGATTTTAAATTGGGGGAAGGGCTAAACCTTTAATCACATGCATTGACGTCATCCGAATTTTTCGAAAGGAGAGACTTTTCATGGGACAAAGAATGAAAGATCAAAAGCTGGGGGTTTGATTTAGCACGTAACCAGGATTTGCTATAGGGAAAGAACTAAAACCGAAAGTTAAAAAGTTTTACCAACATAGCTAAATTGGGAGACGTGGTGAGCAAATTGGTGCAACTCAAACGTGTCACAGACGGGGCCAGGGGGCGTAGCCACCAGCCGCCGGAGGCTGTGGGAGTGTGGGGGCGAAGCACCCAGCCGATGGGCGATTTTTTGAAAAAAATGGTTATTTTAATGCCATTTGGATCACATTTTGCACGTTTTCGGAGCCATTTGAAAAAACAAAAGTTTTGAGTTTTGAAAGTCAGTTGAACAAATCCCTCTTTTTACTTCAGATCAAGTCCAAAACACGATTAAAATCTTGCATTTTGGGGTTAAATTTTGTGACTTAGCCTGGTCAGGGAAATCAAGGTACATTGCATTCAGCAACATTTTTAGCATTAAATCATTCACTCGAAGATTTGCCTTTGGAGATTTTTGTTTTGTCGTGAAAATAACTAGTTTTAGGAATATGTACGGCCAAGAGCCCAGGCACCCTCGATTCAACTTGAATAATTCGTTCAATAAGCATTTCCCCTTGCTAAATTTTTTTCAAAAGCATTTTGTCGCGGGAAAACTGACGAGATGGGGGTGGATTGTGATTTAAAGTTGGTAAGTGGTGAAGGTGGAATTTTAAAGTTATTTTAAGTTGGTACATTAGATGCAGAAAATGATTACTAATCATGTTACTGCAATATAGAAGTTTGCTGGGGGCCTAAAACATATTATTGCATAAAAAAGTTAGATGAGGGCCTAAGATTGCACCGTTCAGAACAAAAACACTCAATTTCTCCCGGCTTGTACCTTTATATTGGTTGGCAAAAATTTAAATTGAGAGGGCCCGGGCCCCCTCGTAGTCAATATTAAGTTATTGCTAATTGCTGTTGTGCGCATGTACTGTTGCACCCGCAAAATGCAGAAAAAAAAACTGAATAAATAGGCTTTGTGTCATAATTTTTATCAATGGTAGCGTTTCAATTGGGGGAAGGCAGAGGGCCTGGTCCCCCTGGTTACGCCTATGGTTTAATGATTACCGTACAAGCTTGCTCTCATAACAACTATACAATTTATCCAACCAAACTGTTCAAGAACATTTACCGCAATAGAAATACCACGCTTTAACATCAAAAAAGAAATTATTGTAAGCTGAAAAACTAAAAGTGTAAATAAAATTAAGTTGACACGGAAATGAAAAAGCAAATACGAGTTTTTGTGACGATGCAAGCAAACAAACTTTCGGACTTGCAAATTGTCATTTTCAAAACAAAAAAGCGAATTAAACCTATCAAAGTCGTCAACAATAACATCAATGCTGCAAATGCACTGTACTTTCAATGATGCAATACGTACACTGCACAATATAAACAACCAAAGTACCGGTACCGCGATTTGTCGACAAATAATACGCGTAGATATGGAAGTTAAATACTTCTGTGACAACATGATTTAACACCACCCGACATCGGTATGTATCTTTCTGTAAATACAATGCACAAAATCCAGTATGGAATTGGTATGGAAGATTGTCTTCCATTCATTCCATTCTTGAAATATTCCATTTCATTCTGGCGTCTTCCATATTCCGTACCGAAATTTCCATTTCATTCCATTTTCCATACCATGCCCTGCTTCAGATTCCACATACGGTATGCTGGTATTTTACCTGTTTAATTTTGTAACTTGAACTTATTTTGGTCTATTTCGAAAAACAAAGTATGTCAAATAAGCGGACTCGTCAAACAGCTAAAAATTTACTTACATTTGTTCAATGTTTTAGTGTTTTTTTTTTAGTTTTTCAAAAATCTAATCAACGTACGAAAATATGTCGCAACCCTTCGATTGATAAGACCTCATCAGTCATTACGTTTCATGTACAAATTCGAAAAGTTAACAATACCTACAGTAAATTTTGTTTCAACTGCCCCAACTAGTCAATACCTAGAACAAGCATTAAACAGATAAAAATACCGTATAGTGCATTGATGAAAATGCTGATTTTTGAGTTGAACCTCGAATTGTCACACAGTTGAAAGTCGGCCCAAACTTTTTAGGTCGGGTTCAGGCTAAAATTGACAAAAATTTCGGCCTGAATGATTCGGTTCTGATACGTGCTTTATGTTTTACGTACTACTGTATAAAAACGTGATCAAAATAAACTTTATGATTTACCGTATACGTTATTTGGACTTCCCGGTAAGTTAACTTTCGGGCTTTTTTTGAGGCTGGTTTGGGCTTCAGTCACTTCAAATCATTTTTCAGGTTCGGGCCGAGTTTGGCCTTACATTTTCAGGCTTAGGCAAAATGTGCATGCAGTGCACGATTGTACGTTTATTGTCAATGACAGTGGGTGCTGTCGAGCGTGTACAATATACATTCTACAGTAGAGAAATTTTGAAGCAAGTGTTTTAATTGCTGGGTTGGCCAGTTGATGAAACTCATAATGAGTTTTTCAAACAATTTTTACCAATTTTTGCGTTGGTTTGGGTTTATTTTTTGCGTAATGAAAAGCTTCAAAAATTGGTTCGCGTTTGCGTAAAGTATTTATTTTTCCTTAATACACTCCATTTTGTTAAAAAAATAACAATTTCATAACAACACGAAGCTCATTTTTGCTCGAAATTTCAAAACAAGTGAGACTGAAAACTCTTGAAAATTTAATAGCAGCCAGCCTCAACCCAAAATTTACTGTTTCCAAACTTTTACAACCTATTAAAGAGCCGTTTCTAATCGGAATGGAATTTTTGCTCTGTTGTGTTAAATAAAAGCTCGAGCCAAAGCAGTACCAAGGTATATGCGCGCAAATTTCTAATTAAAGTGTTGATCTTGAATTAGTATCAGTATTTAGGTCAATTTTTCTCACAGTTGGCATATACTAGCCTCAGGCTTTAGTTAATATGAAGATTAGAACTGACTTACGATGGTGCAGCATATGGTTCTCAGATTTTCACATTCTTTTGCGAAGCCCGAACATCGTTATTCTGCAACAGTATTTAGCGTAGCAAGGGCAGAAAGATATCCTGCGCCCTGGACAAAAAAAAAGTATTTCAAGACCAAAAGAAACTTGAAAAGATGGAATTTTGCGAGAAAATTAGGCATAAGAGCATTTAAAATATATCTCAAACCACGGGCAGATATCAAACATTGAAAAACACTATAAGGGAAGCTCAACCGATCAATTTACAGTAATGAAAAGAACCAAAGTAGATTACAGCTTGAGTCTGGGGATGCAGAACCCCCAGCCTGCCTGCCATTGGATGAAATGGGGTTTGGATATAAAACATCTAAAAGATCAGCGATTTTCGTAACGTTCTTTAAAATATTCCTGTTACGTCGTTTCAAAATAAGTTTATGTTACAATAATAAGCTGTAGGTAAGCAAGCTTTACTCAACTGCCGAAGTCAAAGGGCTCATGTTTTGAATTCGATTATTTAATAGTTAAAGTGAAAAAGAAGTATTTTGTATAGCGTGAGTTGAAAATGTTGGGTTCATGGCTGAACCTTGACTCCCTGAGTTTTCAAATCGAAACTTAAAGGTAGTGTTTAGTGAAGTGGAAGTCGTATACCGTTTTTTCGAAACCCAATTCTTTTGACTTTAGAAGGCGAAGATGGTATTGATAAACACTCATAGTCATTCAACGTAACCTTGTTTTTTTCTTAATCTGAGATCTTCTGAAAGTCGCTCCAAGATGTAAAGTTATTGCTTTTTATTTCTTGCTGAAGAATTGAAAAGATGCTGTGTCTAATTCATTTACCAAGAGTTCTCAAAATTCGTTTATTCTTCTTGCTTACATCAAGCATCCAGTCCTTGACACATTCCTTTGGACCGCTGATAGATTTGCTTTCCGATAGCGGCCTCCTACCGGCAGCTAACACAGTGCGGTTTTCAATTTTTTCGTGTACAACACTGCTACAACAATTGTTGACATGCTTATGTAGCATTGGTATTGCTCGAGAAACTGGAAAATTACAACATCAGCGCAAAATGGCGTTATACTGTACTGTGATTGCGCGCAAAATCTTTTCGTTTTTTTTGGGGGGCGTTTTTTTTTTCTTGGCGAAAAAGAAGCATAATGGGAGACACCGAAAAACATGAAATGAAAAAAAACTATTTTAATATGTAGATTTCATCGCATTTTAAAACAATGCGGTGCAATCAAAATTTTACCATTTGCACGAGGGTCATTTAATGAATGAGGTGAATTTTTTGGTATATACTTATGATTCAGATAGAAGCTTAATTTTTTTTTGTTATTCACATGGATGAAATTTCTTTTGCCGATTAAAAAAAAGTTTAAGAGTTTTGGCTGTAAACAAAAGATAGTGACTATTTTACCAAAAATGTTCAAGTGAAAGAGAATAAAACGAAGATGAGAAATATTCATCCGCGCTTTTTTCATTTGCTTTTTTAGGGGTTAAGGTTAGGGTTTGGGTTAGGGTTCGATTTGGGAATAGTTTCAGTGTAAGAATTTGAGTTTGGTTTAGATTTGAGTCAGAAATAATGAAAAACTAGATAAAAAAATTTCCGGTGAAATAAAGCCATCCTGAACAAAACGGTCAGATAAAGAAGCATGCTCCAGAATTGAACATCAGTCAGTTATCATGTTTTTAGTTGCAGAAAGGTGCAAAGCTGCGGAAATTCAAAGAAGAATGTCAACTGCGTATGGTGCCACCTGTTTCATAAAGAACAAACATAAAAAACAAACGCTGGGGACAAACAAAGAACAAACGCAAAAAAGACATGAAGAACAAACGCATGGGTTATCATTCGTCATCTGGCATCACACAGCAGCCCAAACGGTGCATGCAGACCATCAACAACCTAGGCTGGGAACTGCTCCCTTATCTCCCTTACAGCCCAGACCTTGCCCATTCAGACTTTCACCGGTTTGGTCCCTTGAAAGAGTTCACGAGAGGCACAAAGTTTGAAAGTGACGATGAAGTTAAAAGTGTTGTGAGCGACTAGCTGACACATCAGTCTAAAGATTTTTCTGCTGAGGCAATACAGGAGCTTGTGCACAGATGGGAAAAATGTGTGAAATTGATGAGAGACTATGTTGAAAAAAAATTAAGCTTCTCTCTGAATTATAAGTGCTTATACTGAAAAATTCACCTTATTTATTGAATAACCCTCGTATCTACTGTACGTACGTGTCGCACATTGGAGATCACTGCAGTAGAACATTCACGTATTGTTGGACTATTATTTGGTATCGCGTTAGATAAAGTGCCAATAACATTACTGATAGCATTATGTAGAAAGCGAATATTTCACTGAAAAATTTCAAGTTAAAGAAAGTGAAATGAAAATGAAAAATATTCATCCGCGAATTTTCTGTTTGGTTTATTAAGGGCCAAGATTAGGGTTTGAGTTTGGATTAGATTTGGGGTTAATTTTAAAGTAAAGATTTGAATCAGAATTAATGAAAAAAACTGGATAAAAATATCAAGTGAAATAAAGCTTCCCAATCCCATAATGTAATTGAGCTTTACCGCGTCAGGTAATTTAAAGGCGGTGAATCACCCAGCCAAATACGGTGGTTTACAATAGCTAAAATTGAACTATAATTTTTGATATTTTTTGTTTTGATTTTGGGGATGCGTTTGCAAAAATATTCCACAAATACAAAAAGATGTCCCCCCGAAAAAAGTTTTTGGAAACTCTGAGTTTTGATCTTCCCGCCAAAACCACAGTTCTCTAAACTATTAGGCCTACTGTGATCTTATAAAACTATTAGGCCTAAGCTATTTAGAAATGAACTATCTCCAAACTATTAGGCCTACCACAGTTCTCTAAACCATTAGGCCTACTGTGGTTTTGGCGGGAAGAACAAAGCTAAGAGTTTCCAAAAGCTTTTTTCGGGGGGACATCTTTTTGTATTTGTTGAATATCTTTGCAACAGCAGTCCCAAAATTAAAACAAAAAATATCAAAAAATATAGTTCAATTTTAGCTATTGTAAACCACCGTAATTGGCTGGGTGATTCACCGCCTTTAATTTGATTCAATTTAAATAAATTTGATTTAATTCACCTCTCGCACTGTAGGCCTACAGTACCTGTAACACGGGTATATTGATTTGCAATATCACTTAACTGTACTATTTTTGCAGAATTTGCGTAAAAGTAACGACACTGGTTAAGCAGTGTGATAGTTACCGGTATTATACGACTAAATTTCTGATTCGGAGTGAACAGCTTTGAAAAGAATGAAGTAAATCTTTCACAGGTTGCGTGTACCACTGTACCTTGAAGCGATTTTTAAAAGTTTGTACACAAAAGCATCGTAAATTTGATCAAAATCTGTCGTTGGATTTGTGGAGATAAAATTTGCCCTGCCGTTGCTGTGGAATTTTCCTTGTGGCTATGTTTGTCAATTTCAGCTCAAAAAGATAGCCACAGTTTGATTGGGTAGCCATTTTGCCTGATTGAAACGTTTTCTCCATTACAAACTGGATTGCAAAAAAACTGATCAACATATGGTATGCGAAAAAATGCCCGGCCCCCAACCTTTAGGGGTCAATTATAACGGGGGAGGCTCCAGCTCCCAATCCTCTGCCCCTCCAGGACGTCACGTAGTGGAATTTCTAGCCGACCATCAAGGAGAATGGGTCAAAACTGACAGTCCAAATTTCATGTGCACTCCGCTCCCCCAACACTGGAGAGTTAACAAATCGTTACAGACCCCCTTTAAAGGTAAGAATGATATGAAATACGCGATTGTCGTTACACTTGTTTATTTAAATGCGAGATATATTAAGAACAAATAAGGCTAAAAACTGGTCAAAATTTAAGAACAGCCAGCCTCAACCCGAGTTTTACTGTTTTTTATCAAAAAGTGTGACTGACGTTTTGTAGAATCTAAAATCAATCCAGTGTATGAGGCGTTCCTCAAGTCTCAAACTTGTAAATTGCAATCCACTGTTTTGTGCTGCTGCACTCTTTATCTTACCATCTTTTCGAAATTTTAAAAATACCTACGTAGATTTTCTTAGTTGCTGCTTACCAAAGACCATTACCGAAACTAGTAGCTAGCCAAGATTTCGTTCAGGTTGAAAAATTCCTGCCTAAAGCGTGAAACTCCCCAAAAGGAAAGGTTTTCAGCAACGTCTCGGAGTGTAATTCTTCGGTCAAAATCAAGGTGAAGATCAAAAATCCACTCGGTCAAAATCAAGGTGAAGACCAAAAAATCCACTCCAAAAGCTTTGGTTTTCGGGCTGAGTTTTGAGTGCGCATTTTGCAGTAAAAGATTTGCTTATCTTTCAAGGAGTGGGAGATCTCTCCTTTCACCTTTTTTAACCGAAGCTATCGTAAATTCATGTAATCGGGAGACATACTGAAGTAGTCACTATGACAAGACTCGTGTTATGTAAAGCTTTGTTGTGCCAAATTACTTTCAAAAACATTTCATTTCTTTCATTGTTAAACTGCTGTATTACTCCGAAGGGTGTAATGAGTTATCGGCTAGTTTACCATTAAGCCGAATTTTATCAGCGTTTTTATTGGGCTTACACCGACTGGATTTGGATTTTCCATTCTTTGCTATGGAACAATAGCCGATTATTGGGCACGCGCCGACTCGCCAAAACCTAAGAGGGAACACTGGTTATCGGGGCCAATCTCCTTGTCATTTCGCCCGCAGGTAACACAGCTCCTTTCGAAGAAATGTCACAGCGATGGCGAGCCGTTGGCAACCGAGATGTGTACCCCTGCTCCAGAGACGAGCGCGATACCGCTCGACCACTTGACCGATCTTTTAGAAAGAAGATGCAGCACTTATTGGATACAGAGACAAAATAGGCCTACACAATTGTATTTGTTTCGTTGCAGTGGCCTGCTTCTCCGACATCCCAGACGGAACTCTAGTTACTGTGATGGCTGGAAATGACGAAAACATTTCTGCTGAAATGAGAAACGCGCAAACAACAATGAAAGCTTCCGTGGCCAGATTTAACGATCTGAGGTTTTTGGGCCGCAGTGGCCGAGGTATTTATTCTGCTATATTATTTAAACAAGAGTAGGAAGATATTTTTTCATCAAAAATTTTTATCTGTTAATTTTTTCTGACCCTATTCTAATCCCAACTCAAATCTTTATTTTAAAACTAACCCCAAACCTTACCCAAACCCTAATCTTAACCCTTAAAAAAGTAAATGGAAAATGCACGTGTGAATATTCCGTATTTTCGTTTTATTTTTAAGCTTTAAAATTTTCGGTGAAATAGTCACTTCCATAAGAGTGCACTTGCTTTAATACTTGCATTTTCGTCGGAATGAGAAAAATCGCTTTTAAATCTCAAAAATTTGATTTTTTTTAGGTTGCATAACTTTGCTTTTCGATGCCATGCCACTAATGATTTTCAGTGTTTATGTTTAAATAGAAGAACAAAACCTAAACGAGACTTTACTGCAAGTTTTTTACCTTTTTTGCTTGGATTTTTTTAAGGATCAGTAACAACCAAGGAGGGCAGGGTTAAGGGAGCTAAAATCTTCCTTAGCCATGCCTCTTTCACATTTTTAACTCTTTTACTCAAGTTTTTTATAAACGAGTTTGGGGTATAACTAGTGATCGAAGAAAGGGACTGAAGGAGTTGAACAATTTAATTTTTTCAAATAGCTAAAAAAAATTCTTCAACTTTATCTTTTAAATAGCTTTTTTGTTCTTAAATTTCTTCCAAATAGCATTAAAAAGGCATGTTTCCAAAAAATGCATCAATTGCTCTGTGGCTGCTCTCAGTATCAGATTTTCTATGGCTTGAGCAGGAAGCTGAGGGTTTTGCCTCCAGTCTCCTATGTGAGATAGGCCTAGAGATATATCAGTTTACTTAACGCACCACCCACTGGATGCGTTTTTTGAAGAGAAAACTTTTGGCTTTTAGTTCAAACCCCTACCTAAGCAAAATGTTGGTTGCGCGTGAATGCGTTAATTCAACAGACATCTGCAGCAATACGTCAGCAATTTTTGAAAAACTTCACTATTCTTCCGTGAATGGAAAGTGAGCGGTTTATTTTTCCCGCCTCCCCCCTAGACGTAGGAAAGAAGAAAGACATGATAAATTATTTGAACTGCGAATGAGCTGCGCTTGGAAGTTAGGTGAATTTACACAGAATCCGTTTTCCGTCCGTTTTTGTCCGTTTTTTTACGTTTTTGCTTCCCCTTGAAAAAGTATGCGCTTTTTAACCGCATTTTTATAGCCCATATCCACACTAAATAGACTGTTATATATTGATAAAAATTTTGTTCAAAAATTTTGTATATAAATGATAAGCGCGATATTTCGAAATAGACCTGTATCCCTTTACAAAAAAAATTTTTTGGACAACTTTTGTCCAGTATGTGACTGTCTGGTTAGTGCGGATATGGACATATAAAAATGCAGATGAAAAATTGCATATTTTTTTACGGAGAAGCAAAAACGGACAAAAACGTACGAAAAACGGATACTGTGTAAATCCACCTTAAAGCATCAACCGCGGGATGTTTGAGATACAGCACCCAAAATAAAATATGTAAATACTGCAGCTATGAAGCAACAGTATTGCACAAATTTGCTGACTGTGTAATAAACTACAATGCAGAAAATGAATTGCTTTGAAGTTTCTAGTTAGCGTAATGCAACTTTAAAAGTTTTTGAAGTACTGCAGCTGCCTAATTGTCTGCCTAATGGCCATAAATTATATTTATAAACAGTTTCAAACCATGTAATTTTGTTGCTTTGATCTGCCATATCTAGGTCACAAAAAGCGAACAAGTTTCGTGCAGGTTTAATACCGCAGAACCGTAATTGAGGTCTCTATAGCTGCCATTTTGAATCTAAACCCAGGCAAGTCTTCACTTATTTTCCGCTAGCAACTCGACTGTCTTGGTGATGCGATGTGGGACCCTAACTTGCGGGTTAAGCAGTTGTTTTCTTCTGACGCTAGTTGTGTTTTAAATTTTCAAAAAAAATTGTTTGCCGCTGAGTAGAATTTTATGCTATTATTGCACTTTTAAGGCTCGGTCTGCACTGGGCGTAAATCGTAGGCGTACAAGCGTATTTTTTAGTTTATCTTAAACAGAAATTCGGTACGAACGGCGCACCGTCTTATCCGCGTACAAGTAGCCAGTTGGTTAAAAAAACTAAGAATCCACTCGTACGCTCACGATTTTACGTCAAGTATAAACCGGGCTTAAAACTGCTTAAATACTCGTATAAAGCCAACTATAAGTTGATTTGTATCAGAATTGCATTTTGCAGGAAAAAGCTTCAATTTAACAATCACAGTGTTTTCTCAACCGCCCCAAGTTGCAACCTATCAAAGGGCAATCAAAATAACTGTCGATGGTCCGCGAGAGCCCAGAAGTAAGTTGGGTAATGTTATACTTATATTGAAAATAACCCAGACATGATATCGGTGTATTGTAACTTTCGCTGGTTCTTATAATCGCTGGCGTTACTGATGGGCAGGATTAGCCTCTCCATGTCCCCCAGGTGTGACCCCATGGTGCAACGAAATTCTGGGAGAGTTCAACAAATCCCAAGTGAAGACCTTTTTCTGTGGACAAATTTTCGGCAACGGTCTTTCTTGGGATCTTCACCGTAACCTAATGTAAAAAAATACTGAATTTTTGAAACAAGTTGACAAAAAATGCCGCGGATTTCTGGTGAAGCTTGCCCCCTCTCCCCCCCCCCCCCCCCAGCGCAGGTGCAAACCTCTAGTTGCGCCACTGCTCATAACATCATCAGAAAATCTCTTTGAGTGTGATGTTTGGTGTGCATATTTGAAACACAAAACAAAGATCAAACAAATGATGTTTTTGTGTACAGGTTTTGGAAAATTGGCAAAGCACAAAGATATTGACTGTATTAATTCTTCAAACTCCTGTTCGTCTTTCGACTCATTTTGCAGTCTTATTCAAATTAATAAAACGTTAAAAAATTTGCCATGTTGACTGAAAAATGTGTTTCACAGTACTTTCGTCAAAGAAATGGGTCGAAAATCTACCTAAAATTGAAAATCCTGTCCAATATTCAATATCTCGATGTCGATACTTAGAATGAGAATTATTTGGCTCTACTGTATTTACAAATTTTAAAAATTCAAACCTAAATTAAAATTTGTTTTTTGAAAAGATTTTTATTGATTATAGCTTCACAATCCTTTTGAAAAGGATTGTGAAGATATAGCCCATAAATATCTCTGAAAAAAAGTTGGAGGGTTCTGGCCTCTAATTTTCACTTAATCACAGTCTTCAAAATTAACTCTAATATTATCTTCATGAGCTTAACTGAGAATTAATAGCTTATTGCCTTGCCAGCTGCAGTTACAAGCGTTGGCAAAATTAGACTAAATTAATTATCTGCAATTGAACCTTTTGTTGATAAATATGATATATTTTTTTCACTTAAATATTTATCTTTTTTCAAGTGCATATGTCTGGTTAATTTGGAACTTTTTTTAGCAAGGCTAAGCCGAACCACATTTGGCCCTATTGTTAGTATTTGGCAGGGCCTTATTTTCAGATTCTAACTACAGATAATCCGGATTTTCTGGAATGCACATCTGTACAATTTTGCGTCAACTTGTAGTTTTGTACGTCCACTTACTGACATTTGCAGGTGGCTATGTAGTGCATATACTCACTGTATAGCCCCGAGTTTAACAATTTTGAAGGGTCTATTATGCGTAAAACTTAGATTAAAAAACAGCTAAAACTGAAAAATCTTCGTTAGTAAATCTTTTGTTTACTATGTAATGGGTTAAGGTTCGGGTATGAGTTACGTATAGAGAAGATTGCAGTTGGATTGATAAAATACTTGAGCATACTGCAGATCAAATTTTCTGGTGTATTAATGGTCTTAGGGGTCTTCGAAAATATGTTACAATTTTGTTTTCCCATATTTTCAACATCTTGTTGCTTTGACTTTCCTTTGGCTTATAGTGAAATGTCTTTGACTTTCTTTTGGCTTATAGTAAAATGTCGCATTTAAAGACTACGATTTTACAGTAGAATCGCATGCACTTTTTAGATCAGGGTTTCCCAAACTGTGTACCGCGAAAGAGCTGCTGGTGTGTCGCGAGGTTTTTAAATGTACACTTACAGTATACATAACGTACCTTCATCTTACTTGTGGTTTTGAAAAAATAATTAACAATTTTCTATACGATACAAAGTGTATATAAATGCATTTAACCGCATAATTATTACTTTACAAAAATTACGCAACCAACAATATCTACTTTTTATCTGTAATGACATCACAGTATGGTATACCGGATATCAGACAAATGTCAAGCCCAGAATTCTGAGACTTTGTGCGCAAAAACAAGCACATGTTTCTCAACGAGTATGCTGTGCAGTGTGCACTGTAGGCCCATTGATTGACATTAAAATGACTTCTAAATTTTTTCGGTTTTGCATAATTCGTTCAAGTTTGTTGTTGTTGTAATGCATATTTATCCTCCTGTTACCGGACAGCGTCAGACGCTAACATTGGACGATCCATGCACTTTTCATTGCATTGACTGCTTTATACTTGGAGGAATCTGCACCTACTTTAAATGTTCCAGAAGATTTCTTCATATTTTTGTACACTGAATTTGCTGCTTGTTCAAAGTTACCAAGTTGAGATAATCATCGTAAAGGGTCTTATGCATGGATGCAGTAATGTGACCAACGTACAGGTTGAACCCCGATCATTCGATCAGATTTGTCGTAAAATCAATGCCTTTACCCTCTCGTCCACGCTGCCGACCAACGTTTCAAAGAAATGTTTCAAAGTAGCAGTATTTTAAAGTTTTTAACAAACCAGGTAAACGCAGAGCTTGTTGTTGTTGCCCATATTTATCCTCCTGTTACCGGACAGCGTCAGACGCTAACTATTGGACGATGCGCGCACTTTTCATTGCAATGTGGTTGGAGGAATCCGCACCAGCTTAGGAGTTTCTAGTGATCCAAAGTTCATGTGAATTTCTTCGAATTCTTGTCTACTGAATTTGCTGCTTGTTCGAAACCACCAAGCAGAGATAATCGTCGTAAAGTGTCTTATGCAAGGATGCAAATACGTGACCAGAGTGCGGGTTGAGCCAAGATCATTCAATCAGGGTCGTCGTAAAAACGATGCCTTTACCCGCTGGGCCACGCTGCCGATTATAGGTTTGATGCAGCAGTTTTAGTTAGGCCTCAGTCGAATCAATCACTTCTAAGTGTGCCGCAACCCAAAAAAGTTTGAAAGCCACTGGTCCAGATACATTACAGATCTGTGTGTATAAATTGCAGAAAAAATTGCCTTGATTTTCTGTTTAATCGGATGCTCTTTTTAATAAAAAACACTTTCTGTTTAAGGAAATCGCCAAAAGCAAATGGAAGGATCAGCTAAAGGTGTTTTATTTTCTGATGCGTTTGCGGATGGTTTTACACTGCGGCGAAACCAAACTTATCAAACACCAAGTAAGTGTTTTTTCGTGTAGCTTCTAACTCCAAGTAAGTGTTTTTACTTGTAGTTTCTAATTTGCCATATTGCTATCTGCCCGTCGTTCTAAAGGTATTGCATTTTGGCTTCTATTGAAGCCGCCTATCCGGTGGCCGCAAGAGGCAACCAATGGATACTTATAGTGGTCGTCTGAATGGTGATCAGGTGCCTACAATACCAATGGTCTCTTAAGTTTTTCAGTATTTTAATGCTTTTTTTGTGACATTCGGTAAGTTACGTCGTGGCTTCATCAAAGCGAAAGAGTCGAGCATTTCAACCAACCAGCATGTTTCTATTTTCAGCAATTAAGTGCAATTTGACTTTCCGATACTAAACATAGATAGGCCAGGAGTTCTCTACCTTTTTACGTTCTCGTACAACTTGGTCACACGGATTGCCAAGGTGTATCACTGGCGCTATTTTCAAACCCACCAATTTGTTAAAAAAATCAAATAAAGATGATATAGAATTTTGTTCGAAAAAGATTTTATTTTTTACTGATAATGGACGTAGCTAAGTACGAAACGTTTGAAAGTTTTGCTGTTTTAAATAAGTCCTACTTTATCTAAATATACTATTCTATATACCATGTAACGGATAGCGCTGCTCTCGTACCACCTGGAAAGCTCCCGCGTATCACCAGCGGTAAGCGCACCACTTGTGGTACGCGATTAGTACCACCAGTTGGTACCACTAGGGTTACGCATACCACCGGTTGGGGACCCCTGCACTAGACAGTGCAATTGTATTTCATGTTTGCTAGTATTGATTGCAGTAGTTTAGCATACTTGTCAAGATCCCCCTGTTTTGGAAGAAACAATCTTGTTTATCGATGTTTCATATCCGAAACCAAAATTTGCTGGGCAATTTTTAACCGTAGATCAGTTTCACGATACGCCTGTCACGAACAATTGCGTTTTCTTGAATAATACTTTACTTTTTCAGAGAGATCACTTTTCGGAAAATAACCATAGCCGACTTTGCTGTTTAGGTGTGTTTTTGTCCCGAATACTTTGTACCTCTGCATTGGCAGCCCTGTGAACTTGAGTAACAAGTTACCAGTTGAGATTCTCATGTGAACAACACCCGGTTTTGGATTGTATAACGCGCTACTAATTAAAAATAGCGCAGTCCAAGTTAAAGGGAGTTAGACGATATCGTGAACAAAGATAAACCATGGCTTCCGTGAAAAACTTTTCTTCTTAATGAACTTGCGCTGAAACACATTCGCGCGATGCAAAAAAACAACCTTCCTAAAATAAATTTTCTATTTGCAACTCCCAACTCCTTTGATGAAGAAATTCGGAATTTGCCATGCGTTTCGAACGCAAAAATAATGCTAAAATGCGCCAACCGCTTTTGTAGCTTTGAGGCTTGCATAAAAATGCGCGCGCTAACCGCAGTTTTATTCTCTTTTTTTAAGCCACTTTAACCACATTCCTGCACGTGTTAAACGCGTTTAGAGCTCTTGAAAAAAAGAAATAACTTGGCCAAAACGCAGTTCTTTTGGATGTGTACTGAGAATGTAGTGCATAGCGCATAATTTTGCCTTCGGCGATTGAAATTTTGCGGTTAGACTCTCTTGTTCTTTATGCTTTATCTACAATATTTCAATTTGAATTAGCCAATCATTCGATTACTGTGCTCGGCAATAAATATAGCCTACCTGCAAGGATAAAACAATGGCTATGCTCTCGGAGAATGAAAAAGCGTTCAAAACATCTCTAAAACGAAATGTAATTGCTGCTTTGTATCACACCCTGTGTTTTCCTTGAATTAATGAATTCCTTTCCGTAACATGTAAATTATTCAATCGAATTGTTAACCGCGTCTATCATCTATAGTAAGCAATTGACTGAATGGCCAGATTGATACCTCAATGGACAATTGCTCATACTACCGTAAATAGTTCTTTAAAATTTAGCCTTAGATTTTGGAAATTAAAAGTACTTAGACAGATCAAAGGTTACTTTAACAAGACCAATGGCGGCGATAGTTCAGTCGGTAGAGCGTCGGGTTAGTGATGGAAAGGTTGCTGACTCCCGGTTCGATTCCCGAACTGGCAATGCGTCGTTGTGTCCTTGGGAAAGACACTTTACGTTTATTTCCCATTGAGTCAAGCATTCTACCCGCTGTTGTGGTCCAGCCTGACGAAAAACTTGCAAACCGAACTCTAAAAGGTACTCTGCGTTGGTTTGGTTAAACAGGCGCAGACTGCCTGGTTCACTGGCGCGTAACCACGACTTTGCTAAGGGGGGCTTCACCCCAAAGGTAAAGTTTTTTTGCTGGGAAAATGGGTCATTTGAGTGGTGTGGCGAGCAAACGGGTGCAACTACGTGTACCACATACGGGGGTTTGGGAGCTGAGCCACCAGCCGATGTAGGCCATTGGGATCTAGGAGCGAAACCCCCCGCCGCAGAACCTTTTTTTTTTCAAAAAAAAAATATATATAGCCATTTTAACGCCAGTCGCTCGTTTTTAGAGCTATTTGAAAGATCTTAATTGCAAAAACTCGAAAGTTATTTGCAAGTATTAAATTGCCCAGCCCCTTCAGCCCTCCTTACTTACAGCAGATGAAGTCCAACACACGTTTTACGCGCTTGTATTTTGGGTTGAATTTTCTAGGTGACTTGGCTAAGGGGGGCTCATGGCCCTTTAGCCCCCCTAGCTGCGCCACTGCTGGTTTATACATATAAACAAATTGGAGAGACCCCTGTAGCCATCGCTCCTGCAGCATTTTTTCAAAAAAGGACTCAGACAGTCAATCAGGCAGCTGAGGATATGAATAACTGTATAAAAAATTCAGAAGCTCTAATTTTTATTTATTTATTTCCAACGTCCATGTTATTTTAAAAACTTGTTTGTTCAATCATTTTCAAAGTCTTGCGTATCTTGGTCCCTCTTGCATAAATATATAACAATACACTACTAAAAAATTCAATATTGTTGGTTTTCAGTTTTTTAAGAGGTCAGGCATTATAGAGCCAAGCCTGAAAACTAGTATTGACTCGATCTGACCCTACAGTACTCTATAAATGAGTAAAATAATTTATAATGGAAAAACACAGGGCATGATGTTATAGTTATAGGTTCAAGACAACTGATCGGGAACAAACTGGCCACCAACTAACCCTATCCCTAATGCTGACGGTCAGTTGGTTCATGGTCAGTTTGCGGCGGTCAGTTGATTTGGTTGGTGATGTTATTGCTATAAATAAACATACTTTCCGCGGGTTTAATATAAAATATGATCGCATGAATTATACATTGTTTTAGGTGGTCTGATCATTTCTGCAATTTGCATATAAGGTTAGACCGCATCCTTTTTATGAAAATTGATTTTGTTTTGAAACCGACAGGTCTTGAATATTTAATGTCTTTTGTGGCTTGAAATAGAACTCTGTCATTTCTTTCTACGCCGGTCTTGAGAATAACAAGGTTTAATTGAAAATTAACTTGCAATGTTGCCACCTAGTGTCTAATTTTTATCAGTCGATCAAATTTTTATGCCTTAAACTTTTCACTAAAAACATTAAATGGAATTGCATATTATACACGTTTTTCCATGTGTATGAGGAGGAATAGCAAAAAATCCTCTTGATTTCTTGTTCCTCTATTGGTTATGACTTTCTGCGTTTGTAGGCTTACTTTCAAACAAATCAATCAACATAAAAATAGTATTTTGTCCTGTGCATACCAACTGTGCAAACCAATTTGAGATCTGTTATACTCATCTTTTTATAATTTTTGCTGTTTACTACTAGATTTTATTTTTTACTGATGATGGACGTAGCTAAGTTCAAAACGTTTAAAAATTCTACTGTTTTAGTTAAGGCTTTGCTGTTTTTAATCACTTGAACATACATTTCTTTTACTGATTGGCAGCAATTTGATATCCATTTTTTTGCGGCTTAAAGTAATGGTGCTTAAGATCTTTATTTTGGTTTTTCTTTATTGTTTTTATGCCCAACAATCCGTTTAGAATGTGAGGAGCGTATGTTTTTTGAGGAGGTTGGGGCTTTTTCTTGACGGCCCAGTAACAATTGCATCCCTTTCAATTCGGCTCTGCTCCTTGGTCAGAACCTTGTGCCAATGACTAAACTTGGTAGATGCTTCCACGTCCAACAAAAGAATGACTGAATCCCTAACTAATTCTGTTTTGGTTTAGTGAACTCCAGTCGCCTTGTCTCTAGTGGTGGAAGTAGCTGGGGTTACCACCAGCCCCAGTTTCCTGCCTATTTGTCTCACGCCAGGTCTGTTGGCCGAACAGGCTCAGTGACTACGGGTCTACCGCCTCATTCTGGGTCCGTAACCCCACCAGTGGGTTGCGTTGGAATCAAGGTATGTGCTCCAGTTGGAAACTATCGCTATTACCAGTACATTGTTCAGTTAAGTTTTTGGCGAGTTTATAGATGCAAATTTTTGACAAATTTTTCCCTCTAAGCACAATATGACATCAGGTAGACTACGAAATTATATTGACTATTTGCAACAGCAACAGAAGTAAGACTTGAGAATTTCTTTGTGAGTCACAAACCTACTAACTTCCTCTCGTTTCTTTGTAAAATCTCAGGTTTGATCTCGTTTGTGCTGCGGCTGTTTACACTTTGCCAGGTCGAGTTATTGCTAACTGACAACATCAAACGTTGCAATTTTTTTGGCTTAACGTTCAACCATTGTTCAGAAAAACTGATCGTAATTTGAGCGGCCCCGGAAATGAACCCCAGACCACCAGCTTCAAAAGCAATGAAACGTTTAACGATCTAGCCTTTTGAAGTTCTTGGCTTACTAAATTGATTTTTTTTAGCGAGAAGAAAGTCAGACTGGGAGCCACGTTTTAAGTGGAAACGGTTCCGTTTGTAATAACGGTGGTGGTAACGAGTCACTTAGAATCCGTTTTTCAGAGGTACAGGAAAAATTAATTAAGCAGAAAGTGATAACCTTATTATCCATTTTCTTGTACATTATAATTACCACGTGACAAGTTAAGCATATACAGTTGAAGTTTTTCATTTTCGCTTTTTTTGAAGGACTTTTTGACAGGAGTTTGTGTTAAAGCTTGCCCGTCATACTTTTGTGTGCTATATAATTAACTCAAATTGTACATTTTATTTTATGTTCGCTGTGAGTAGTTTTAGTCCTTTGTACATTTTATTTTATGTTCGCTGTGAGTAGTTTTAGTCCTTTTTTGAATTTTATGATCTGTGAATGATTGACATAGTATTTCATATATTTTAAATACTCAGAAAGAACATAATTTGTGTAAAAATAACGAAAAACCATTCACTATTAACGTATGTATTATGAATGGACTTTCACAATTAGCGACTACAGAGAGACTCAAACTATCAACTCTAGTAGTTCGAGTTCATTTCTAAAGTGTACTACTGCGCCATACCCTAACTTCCAACTTGTACAGAAATTTGGATACCGATACAGCATGTGCACAATTTTTTGAGATTATAATTTATTCATTCATTCATACGATGAACCAATCCACTCTGCGTCCATCTAACCACACCAACTCTGTCTACCCTTTTTTGGGTTCTGTTTGCAAGTATTTCGTCAAGGTGGACCACCACAACGGGTAAAGTGCTTGGCCCCAACGACAATTCACCGTGAAGTGTCTTTACCGAGAACCCTAGCACGCTCACGATTTTACGCATAGTGCATACTGGTTCTTACGGTAACCGTTTATGTATCATTTACACAAAAAGCATTGGAGCACAAATGCATTCTCGTCTTTGTGCGACTTGGGTTGCAACGCTGTGCAGTGGATGGCAATTGGCAGAAAGGCGGACATTCGGCCGGCCCTGAAATTGAACCAAGCCCTACCCTACTGTAAGTGAGCTTCTGACTGCTTCAACAAACTGGCCAGCAAAGATAAAATCATTTTCAAATTGCAACAACCTTTAGCTCCATCTTATGATCTGTACGAAAGAAAATGGCTAAAACTGTAATTTAGGTTCGTTTGGAACGGTTTGGGAATCGCCCCCCTTTTATGTATCCTGGTGGACCTGGGTTTCCTACTTATGACGCCCCAATTATTCCTGCAGGTAAGAAAGACTACTAAGAGTTGCTGTGTATTTTCATACTTTAAATGAAGACTAGTTCATACTGCTGACTGTTTTAACCGACCACAATAATAAATTAATATTGCAATGAAAAGCAGTGATCAAACAATGTGGATTGACCACACGAATTATGCGGTTCCGCGTGTTATATTAGCTGGACTAGTTTTCCATAATTTCTCATAATACTGTAGATTTAAACAGAATATTAATGCTGCGGCAGAAACTGTTTTTCTTTTTGTTTTTCATTTTAAGATCAGTTTATGCCGTACCCACACAAGCATCAAATTTTCAATTTTTTTTGTGGGACTAGCTTTTCTTGCTTTTTAAAGGGAATCCTGAGTCTTTTTATATGTAATAAATTGAACAAAATAATTACTTCGATATTTTCAGTTTCACATGGCCAATCAACGACGACACCTTACGGAGGCTCACAATTCCTGTATTCCGCCGCTGCATTGTATCCTGGCGCTGCTGGCTCTCTAACGTCCTACAACCCAAATAACTATGATGGTGGGAATGAGAGCAACCGAAGCAACAACAATAACTCCACCGGCCGCCCTTCTACAAATAACGTTGACAATAGTGAAACAAGCTCCCCTGGGGCCTCAGTGGGTAGGGTGAGGACCGGAGGGTCATCGGTGGGGAGCGAAGGGGACATATCGTCTACTCTGTCTCCGGGAAATGGATCCTCCGGAGTCCGTGAGACTCCAGATTCTCAGCTTCCATCAGAACCCGGACCAAGAGGATTTCTCCATCGATGGGAGAACACAAATGGGGCGGTGGCGGCTGCACTCGAAGCTGTGGTGGGCCGCAATTCAAGGGAGGACATGGAACATCACATGAGCCAAATGGTCCGTTCCAGCTCCCTAAATCCAGGAGGAACAATCCATGAAGATGTACCGGTATGGAGACCGTACGGAATTACTCCTTCTACTACTTAAAGCAGAGCAGCGAGAAGCCACTCGAATTAAAATTGGTGGAAAAGGTTTAAATTTGAAATATTTGACAGCTTGGCGTCAAAATTTGCTAATATCTATTCTGAAACACCTATATTCCAATGAAAAAATTTAAATAATTGGGACCTATCCACTAATATTGAGTTTCCGTTTTGTCATTCATTCTTGAAGTAATTGAACAATCATCGAATTGATCAGGAATCGGGGTGCTCCGGCTCCTACTTTAGAAAATTCTATTACGTAAGGCTTAAAATTTGCATTATCCGCAAAAAGCTTTAGTACCTGAAATTCGGCCCGTGTTAATTACGTTGGAATACATAGATCGTATTATTTAGCTTCGATAGCCGGCAATCAGATTCCAGAAAGAAACTTTGCAACAATATGATATGCTTCAGACATAACGACTTTTTTTTAGCGTGTCTACACTTTTCAGAACTGGTCCTTGGCTCTTAATCGCTTTTTTTTTCCTTTTCGGCTCTTTTTACTTTTTAGCAAAACGAACTAAAAACCGTACCAAAAAGTGAGCAATCATGACTATTTGTTTTAAGCTTGTTTTACACGAATGGCGGCATTTTAGCCCCCCTTTTCAGTTTTTTTGTGATTGATCCATTTAGAAAAATATTTTTTTACTTCAAAATAACTTGACTTTGAGTCAAATTTAAAGGCGGTGAATCATCTAGCCAATTACGGTGGTTTACAACAGCTAAAATTGAAATATAATTTTTGATATTTTTTGTTTTAATTTTGGGGCTGCGGTTGCAAAGATATTCAACAAATACAAAAAGATATCCCCCGACAAAAAATTTTGGAAACTCTGAGTTTTGTTCTTCCCGCCAAAACCACAGTAGGCCTAATAGTTTAGAGAACTGTGGTAAGCCTAATAGTTTAGAGATAGTTTATTTCTAAATAGTTCATTTCTAAATAGTTTAGGCCTAATTATCTCTAAATTATCACTAAACTATTAGGCCTAATAGTTTAGTGATAGTTTGGCCTAATAGTTTAATAAGATTACAGTAGGCCTAATAGTTTAGAGAACTGTGTTTTTGGCGGGAAGAACAAAACTCAGAGTTTCCAAAATTTTTTTTCGGGGGATATCTTTTTGTATTCGTTGAATATCTTTGCAAACGAGCCCCAAAATTAAAACAAAAAATATCAAAAATTATATTTCAATTTTAGCTATTGTAAACCACCGTAATTGGCTGGATGATTTTTTTCGGGGGATATCTTTTTTCCAAAATTTTCCAAAAACAAAACTCAGAGTTTCCAAAATTTTTTTTCGGGGGATATCTTTTTGTATTTGTTGAATATCTTTGCAAACGCAGCCCCAAAATTAAAACAAAAAATATCAAAAAGTATAGTTCAATTTTAGCTATTGTAAACCACCGTAATTGGCTGGATGATTCACCGCCTTTAATCCTGAATAACTCTGAAATTTTGAATTTGGTAAGACAAAGGAAAAGTTTTCCAGTTTAAAAGTTTGCCGAAGTCACTTTCCCAAATCTAAGCATGTTTTGGTCCATATTTAACTTAAATGATGTTACAAGACGTTTTTGTGACGTAACTACTTTTGCATTGGGCAGTTTATGATTCAGTATCAAAAAACAAACCTACGTGCAAAATTTAAATCGTCTATGACGTCACTGAAAAAATGGCGTCATTTTTCGAATATGAACCTGACGCCACTATGATGATGTCATCAACTCAACGCTAATTTTTCGAAGAGCATTTTGGTGAACACCAAACCAGCTTGCCAAATTAGGTATTCCCTTTTGGTTTAGGAGTTAGAGGGGCATTTTTACCCGCTCCCCTTTCCCGTGTAAAATATTTTGGTCAAATACCCCGAGTAAAGTAGGGTTTACTTGTTTCCTCGAGAGGTCATGGTTCGCTATCCTGTCTAGTCGGTGCATCTTTTGATAACGTGAAACCACTGAAATATTTGAGATGGATTCTATTAGCTCACAGCCAAAATTTTGTTTATACGATTAAACCACTTTGGAAAGTAAATTTGTTGCCATGAATTTGGTACCAAGCTGTCAGCGTCTATTTTGTCTTACACCTTAACGCTCGTTACCAAAATGCACTGCTTTACATGGCTGAAAGCATGCTTTTGAAGCTTCCGATTTTGCTTCGCTGCAATTTTTGTCTGATTCAATCCGCAGTTTTGCTGTTTTTATACTGTTAAAAGTTCAAACCAAGCACTTTTTTGCTTCAGAACATGAAAAATTCATTATACAATATTGAAGCAACTGCTAATTGTTGAAGTTAGTTTTTGAACTTTTCAGAATTTACATGTCAAAATCATCGATTCTGTTCTAGCATTCAACGGACAAATGTTTGTATTTAACTTTTCATAAAACTAAAAGTGGTATGTCTCGGCATTTTTTGCAATAACTTTATTTGCTACATCACTGCTTTTATTTGAAGCTAAAATTTACACAGTCAAACCAAAGACTCAAAAATTAGGTCATTTGCTGCCTATAGCTCATGTTTTTTGTTATTGAGCCGAAGCAATCTTTTTGCCTATTGGGTATGCCATCATGTTATGGTGTTAAAAAGAATTTAGCCTTTTTTTTTAAGTTTGTCTTAAAGGCACTCGGGACAACCATTGAAACAATTGCTTTTTGTTTGTTTGATAGGGAATGCTTGTGTACATGAAAATTTGAAATTCCTGGTCCAAAAAACTGTCAATTATTTTCTGAAAAAGGCAAAGAACAAGTAAAAAAAAATTTTAACGTCAGGTTTTTACCGAAACCGAGTGGATACCAAAAATTTGGTCTCCGAACCAAGTTTTGCTGTAATTGTATTGAAGACCACCCTTTTCTTAGAAAACGTCATTTCCAAAGTTTTGAGTTGCTCAATTTTTTCTTGCAAAACACTGAATTTCAGTAGTAAGACATCAATTTCCGTAAGGGATACTTTACCCTTAGCATTTTTTCTATAAACTGGTGGCTCTGCTTAAAAAGATACAAGAATGCTAGTACCCTTTTTTTGCACTTTTTATGATTCCTCATCGATTGAAGCAGAAAAACACAAAATAATGAAATCGATAAAAGGTCTCAAAAAGTGGACAAAAAAAGAGGAAAAGCTTTTAACGCTTTGCGGTGAAATTTTGCAAACTGCTTCACCAACAAACAAGGTTGTGCCTGTTGGCAATGTATTTAATTCTCAAAGTGTCATGTTATTATACTTCTCACAACCAGTACCTAAACTGTAAAATTTTGCATGGGGGACGCTTTCGCAGCCTTAACCAAACGCATTCGGAATGCGAATGAAATTTAGTGGAAATTATGCTTCAAGTTCAGATACTGTCCCCGAATTCGATTGAAGACCAAAAAAAGGTCTTCGCCGAAAATTAAAGGGATTATGTCCTTTAAATCGAGTGAAGACCAAAAAAAAGGCCTTCACCGCAATTTGGTACTATATTCGGCCGGAATTAGAGATTTATTCGTGTTTTTTTTTTGTCTAATCATCCAGACGCTTACTCTCAATAGAGAGCGCTGAAATCTCGATGGGGGGACGCAAATTTTTGGTGGGGGGACACGCCCCCCTTACAATTTAAGCACTGCTCACAACCAGCGCTGTGTCGAGTCGTATGCTTACCAAATTACAATATTTGACCTCGGTGAACAGTTTTTTGCAAGAAAACCTAAAATAACCTTTTTGAGGAGTTTTTATTACTGGTTAAATCCATCAAATTTTTTTACATATGATTGAGCATAAAATTTACTATTTTTCAAGCATTTTACGCAGCCATGAAAAGAAGAAAACTTGGGCCAAGTGACCCATCTTCAGTACTTTTATCAGTGTTTTTTAGTATAGCTCAAAAGCATTGCGAATAGTTCTTGAAATCTTCGTTTTGTTGTCATTAAGTTGGTGTTCTTTTTAAGAGTATATTTCACAGAGTGATGTTATACGCGAGTAGCACTAGCCTACCTGTGTGTAATATTTTGATTTTGGCCTCATCTATTTGGATAAATTTTCAGTTTAGATTTTTCTAATCTGATTAAGTTTCTAATGATTAGCAAAAAATTTTCGAATCAATGAAAACGTTAACGATCCAGTGTTCTTCTGAACCTAAACATTAGTTTTTGAGTTCGCAGTCCGATTTGTGATTGATCTAGTGCACTTCAGTTCTGCAATATTTTATGGATTATGATCACACTGTAAAAGGTCACGAGCAAAACATAAAATTACTCAGTATCATTTAAAGTGGGAAACTTGATTCTTTCTAAAATCTGAACCAGTTTTAGTGGGCGACTTTTTACAAAAATATTTTTAATCTTTAAAATCGATGAGGATATGAGCGGCTTGGCGACTAAGGCAGTTGAGTATAAGGGAAGGGAGGTTTAAGTTATCTGTCAAAGTGGATTTAGTGATGGTCTTGCTGCGACATGTTCTTGTAGCAAGCTGTGCTACTCAGGCGCATTAACGTAAACAGAAATTACGCCAACTTTTTATAAGCTTCGACGGCTTTTACCGGTCAAGCATATTTACGAGTGGAAATACGAGTCACCGTGTGATATCTTTTTCAACGTAAATGCAAAAAAACAGCAAAATACATGCAGTGAAATGACACGCGTATTTCTGCGCGCAAATACGCGTGATTGGTAAAAGTCGGCTTAGATGTTACGAGCGATTTTAATAAAGGGAGTAACTATTTCACCGATAATTTGTAAGTTAAAAAGAATAAAACGAAAATAAGAAATATTCATCTGTACATTTTTTATTTACGTTTTGGGGGCTATAAGATTAGGGTTTGAGTTAGGTTTAGATTTGGGGTTAATTTTAGAGTAAAGAATTTAAGTTTGGGCTGTACTGGAGTCAGAATTAAAAAAAAACTAGATAAAAATTTCCGATGAATATAAAGCCCTTCTTTTGGTAATCATCGATTCAAGTTTTTGATGCTGCAGATTGCTGTTGAAATGACACTTATTTTGCTTGCTTAAGTAGCTTATTGCAATGCTTTTTCAGTGTGTAAATTAATCGCCTGGCGATTCGCTATTCTGTGCTTTAAACTGCTACTTGAAAAGTAAGCAAACGAATTTGTGTACTGGCGTCATACTTTTATTCAAATATATGAATAAATGCTGCAAGCCCAACGCTTTGATTTCTGTTTATGTATTTTGCAAATGCTGCCAGATTAACTAGTAGAAGTTGTCATCAGATGCCAGGTCAGATTCTCTCATTGTCTTTGTATTATGATCATTACTATATGGGTCGCAAGCACCAACTTAAATTGAGTTGGTTCCGTGGATTTTCATTACTATTATTGTTTATTTTATCAGGATTATCGTTATTTTATTATCAGTTTTCTATCTTTTCCAGTCTTCACCGTTAAACATTTATTAAAATAAATTAGATTGAAAAGGCAAGTTCACAGAAATAATCGTTAACTTACATCATCATTTTAGGAGTTTGCGCAGTCATTTGTCCAAGCTTTTCCCAATAAGTTTTGTTAACCCGCTGATCAAAATTAAGGTGAATTTACACAGTTATCCGTTTTTAATTCGTTTTTGAACGTTTTTTCTTTTCCATGAAAAACTGTTCTGTTTCGTCCGCATTTTTACATGTCCATATCCGCACAAACCAGACCGTCACATAACGGACAAAAGTTTTCCAAAGACTTTATTTAGGTAAAGAGGTACACTACAGACACAGCCCTATTTTGAAATATCGCTGTCATCGTTCATACCAGGGCTGTGAAACGATTCGAAAAAAGACATGGCTCCGGCTACAACTCCGGAACTGCAATTTTTCAAAGTATGGTTTCTCATCATTGTCACTTGCCAGTCACAATACAGTCAGAAAGCTTTGTTCCGGTATTTAATTCATGAAGTCAACTGTTGACAGGCACTCAACCAGGATTTTGCTACGAAGAGAGAGCTTGAGCTCAAAGATAAAATTTGTCTGCGTTTCATAGAGGTTGAGCCCCCAGCCGCTGGGCGATTTTTGTAATTTTTTCGAAAACAGTTGCCTTAACGTCATTTGGATGGTATTTTGTACCTTTCTCGAGACATTTGAAAAAAAAAAAAACTAATTGTTAAAATTTGGAAGCCTTTTGACGGTTAAGTTTCTCAGCCTCAATAGATTTACCCACCTGCATAACGGGCAAATCCAAAATCCGATTAGTAGCACGCATATTTGGGTTAAACTTTTTCAAGGACTTGGCTGAAAGGGGGGCTTCAGACTTTTTAGCTCCTCCAATTCTGATTGCCCTACTGACTGTTGACAACCGGTGCATCTAGCATGGTCATTCACATCAAAAAACCCAATGGACATTTACTAATAGATTTGAAACATTTACAGTTAAAATTACGATTTTATTGGCGTTTGTTGGCTTTGACAAGGTTTTTCGTTTCAGGAAAGTCGCAGCTGAAGCTAATAGATTTGTTTGTGGTTCAGGCTCCACAAGACTGCAGTTAAAGACTCCGGCAAAACTGCTTGGCTCCGCAGCCCTGGTTCATGCCCAAAATTTTTAAACAATAATTTTATCAACATGCTACAATCTGTTCAGTGCGGATGAGGGCTACAAAAATGCGGACGAAAAAACCGCATACTTTTTCATGGGGTAGAAAAAACAAAAAAAAAAAACGCATTCTGAAAATTCACATTATTGCATACAACCCTATTATTATTTTGAACCAGACATACATGAATTTCGAAAGGACACGAAGACAATTGTTTTTTCAACACAGCAGCAGGTATATAAAGTATAATATTAGCATAGGTGATAGTGATAGTGAATTTTTATTTCCGGCTCACCAGAGCAACGTTTAAGACAAAGAAAGCACACCACCAAACCAGAAAAAGGAAAACAGCGACAAAACGATTTACGTTGAAACATGCACAATTTCAAGCTTCATTAATCACACGTAAAAAGCAATGACAATGCATGGTCGCTGAACCTTTTGTAGCAATCACACAATAGTTAAAAATAATAAAAAAACAAGCAAATTTGCGATAAGCTATGTACAGTACAAAACATGTTCAAGGAAATGAAGAGAGTAAGGACTTTGGGGTAGGGTATAGAAATGGACTGATAGTGATAGAGTGTTGAGGACATGAGGCATGCTTAACGCTATATAACTAATCATTTTTTTTCTAAGAAATCTTGCAGTAGCAATTTGAATGTGGTTAAGGATTTTACTTCTCTAATTGATGAAGGGATTTTATTCCATTGCACTGGCCCTTTATACTTAATTGATTGCATTGTTAAATTGATTCAACAATATGCAGGAAAGTATTAAGAGTTGCTTCTGGTTTGGCGCAATTTAGTTTTGGAGGATTTGGAATTATTTTTTAGTAAGACCTGGCAAGCCAATGGCAGTTTGCCATTGGCTTGCCAATAGGTGGGCACAAATCCGTTAATCTGTTCACTGTTAATAACGAAGCTAACTTTTTCATTAACTCGTTAATCCGCTAAAAAGTTTTTTCATGTTAGCGGACCAAATTAACTTCCGTGAAGTTCTGTTAACTTCCGTTACGGTTTTTATCGTTAATATCTTGCATCATTCATTCATCGTACCGGTACAAACCAGTTTGCACTGGTAACACTTGTTACGCATTAGCACCAGTTTTTTAGAAGAAAGCGGAGAAAGGAGCTTTTTTTGAGGCAAATAACAAGCTGCAGCCTCATAGGTCTATTAATTATCGCTGTTCGCAATTTTCAAAGATTTTCCAATCGCAGCTCCGTTAGTGCATATTTCAACTTATTTTTATCTTGAAACTAGATTAGACTGCAAAATGTAACTTCCAAAGCACAAAAAGACCACCGTAGTATCAAATATATTCTTACAATTAGCTCAACAGCGTCAATACGTGTTCTAGAAGCGAGTGAATAAAAAAAAATGTAAATCTCACGCAAAGTATTAACGGACTTCATTAACTTCCGTTAATTAAAGCTGAAAATAGCGGATTAGCTTTAACAGAGGTGTGAAGTTTGTTAACGGACTAGCGGTTAACGAAGCTAACGTTTTGCATTAACTTGCCTACCTATGAATATTAGTATTATTGTTTCATTTCTGGCAACTCTTAAAACATAAAAAAGTAACAGTTTCAAATAACAATTCACCAGAAAAAGGATACAGCGACAAAACGATGCACGGTATACATGGTAAAAAATAAAAAAATGTATACGCAATATAATAATGTGTAAAAGGCATGGTCGCTGCTCCTTCAATAATAAAAACTTAAGGTCGCTTTTACTTCAACATAACAAAAAAGAATCCAAGTTTATCATAAATGCCATCATAGACTGATGCCACAATGAAAGACTTAGATTTCTGTCAGTATCTCAGTTCATAAACTAAATATTTCTTCATGATAATGTCGATGAAAGGAGGAAAAAAAATATGCCGAAAATAAAATGCATGTCCAATAAGGTGGTTCAAAAGTACCTGAAAAAAATTTTTTATGAAAAGTTGTGCTCCCACGGCATAAAAGTGTTCCAATACCCAAAAAAATACAATGTGTGAATTTTTTTTGAAAAATATTGATTTTGGGGGGTCGCTCAAGGCCATCGAAATTCGGGCCGTTTTTCAAATTTTTGTATTTTTGCAACATATACCACTCTTGCCATTAAAGATGATAATGTCATGCCTATGTTAGATTAGGCAACAGATAATTCCCAAAATGAGGAAAAAATTATCCACTTTTTCCAAGAGGTGTTTGATTTATGGGGCTTTTGGACCAAACCACTAAGTGGCACTATTTTCCCCCAATTTTTATTTACCCAAACACTATGAAATTAGTGTCGATTCTACGATTTTCAATGTCTATAGAAATTCAATAAACACATTTATTTTATGGTTTTGTCAACAGTATTGACGATATTGGTAATACTTTGTTAACATATTATCATGCAAACGTTACAATCAACGAATGAAGTATTTCACGAAGGAAACCAATATTTTGTATTATTTATGTCGAACGTTGTAAGGTTACATAGTTAAATTAATAGCTCTGGGCTATTCAATTCAATGTAGGATTTCACGGGTGTTATTTCGTTCATTTTTGCGCAGATGTTAAGAGCATATTTGAAGAGCTTTGAAAGTCCCTTCGATGTTGCTCAACAACTTGCTGAAGATACTGAAGCTGGTCCTCGTTGGCAGAGTGTCGGCGATTGAAGTCCTGAATTAGAGCAACTCCTCTCTCCGCATGATCGTTAACAGATCTTGAATTGTGGTATTTGCAATGCAAAAGGCTTCATTTAGTTGCCAAAGCTCTGGATCTTCTTCTAAGAAGGAGTCAGCTAAATGGAGCTGATGCAACAGGTTTCGAGATACGAGAGTCATCAAAGTATCAGGGGTTGGAAGAGTTTCTGTCTTCAGTGTCGCTTTGACTTTTCTGGGCTTGTGTTCTTCCTTCTTCTGCATCGCTTGAACCATAGCTAGTTTTGTGTTAGGTGAAACAAGGTCAATAAATAATGCCAATGAAACCAATTCTGGTGAAATGTATCACAAATGACCTTCGAGCTTAGCTGCAGCAACTCTTCCGACAGAATAATGGTAATTTCTGAGTTCTCCCAGAAGAATTAAATCTGTCCTGGGGGCGGCTGGTGTGAAGATAGATGGTCATTACAAGCTGTGAACCATGACTTCAAGTAAACTTGTACAGCAAAAATACTGACAATTTTTACAATTTCAATGTCATTTTGATCAAGGTCATTTATCTGCTTACGGAACATCCATATTTTCAGGCAGCAAAGTATTTTCGCCATCTATTGAGCGTAATGTGTGGCTCTTGGTCGCTTAGAAGAAAAGTTAGGGACAGTACCGCCAAGAAAGATGATTGCCAATTCTAAGTATTCTTTGAAGTCATCACGATGCTACTTTTTTGAAAGTTGGTTCTAAGCAAATTGAAGAAAATCGTCCCTATCATTATGAAATACAGATTGAATTTCCACACAGCTCCACCCAGGCTCAAGATTGGTTTTTGAAACCGAGATCCACTGTTTCTGAAACGACTTGAAGAGCTTTACATTACGCCCTGTGGATGCACAGGGAGAAGAAGCTGAAAACACTGCTCCCAAAATTAAAAATCCATGATTAGAGCTGATGCAGTGGTGCATGGCTGCTGCAAACCAATTACTGTTAGTTAATGCATTAACAAAAGTACGGTACCTAAGCATTAAGAAATGAAGCACGTCAATCCTGAAGAGCTGGAGAAAGTATAACTGGTAACGTTATCTTAGGCATTCAGGCAAGGCTGTAGATTAGGCTACTACTAAAGGCTCGGAAAGTCACAGATTATAATTTTTGATCTTGCTCTTGACGCTCTTGCTAGTCTACTCTTGAACTTTCCTATTTGCATCTTGGATGTTTTTCGATAATTATCTGACTGAACCACTGGTAAATAATAATCTTGCTAGCTGGGTTTCTGCTGCTGCTACAAAACACGTCGATACGTATTGAGCTTAAATTTTGACCTCTCTCTCTCAAAACCCGATAAAATTCCCCAAAATTAAAGAGCAAAGGTAACACACAATAATTACTTCGACTATTTGGTAACAAGACGGTGCCATTACAGAACATTTCATTTGCAAATCAATTGCCGATATGGTACACCAAAAGATTTAGAATAAGCGGAGTTTGCTTAAGTTGATTGAACAAACGCTACGTAACTACGAGGTTCTAGAATAAAACAAATTCAAGTAAAAAGAGAAAAAGATCATGCATTGTAGGCTAATTGATGTTTTTTTTATACTGAAGTAGAATGAAAAGTATTACCAATATCAACAATACTGCTCACGTCACAAGACCATAAGATAAACGCCTTCATTGAAGTTCTGGACCTCGAAAATGGTAGAATCGACACTAATTTCATATTATTTGGATAAAATAAAAATTGGGGGAAAATAGTGCCACTTAGTGGTTTGGTCCTAAAGCCCCATAACTCAAACACCTCTCGGAAAAAATAGGTATAATTTTTTCCTCATTTTGGGAATTATCTGTTGCCTAATTTAACATGGGCCTGATATATCATCTTCAATGGCAAGAGTGGTATATTTTGCAAAAATTTGAAAAACGGCCAAAATTTCAATCGCCTTGAGCGACCCCCCACAATTAATCTTTTTCAAAAAAAAATTCACACATTGTATTTTTTTGGGTATTGGAAATTTTTTATGCCCTGGGAGCAAAGTTTTGAAAAAAAGAGTTTTTTTGGACCACCCTAATGTCCAATTAGTTTAAGTTAATTCAACTTTCGAGTATAAAACCACAGCGTTTTAAAATTTGTTGAGTTGGAATTGATTGGTAAGATGTACTAGATTGCATAGGCGTAGCCAGGGGGGGGCTGGGGGCCTGGCCCCCAACCAATTGAAACACCACCAATGATAAAAAATTATGACAACATAGCCTAGCGACGTTTAGTTGCAGTTACGGACGACGAGGGAGCCCCGGGGCCCCTAACTAACAACCAGGGGGCCCCTAAACGATAACCAGGGAGCTCCGGGGACCCTAAGTGAAAAACGGGGGCTCCGGGACCTCTAACTGACAAACAAGGGCCCCTAATTGACAACCAGGGGCCCCAGGGCACTTAACTAACAACCAGGGGGCCCGGGGTCCTAAGTAACAAGTAAGGGACCCCGGGGCCCCTAATCAACAACCAAAGGGCCCGGGGCCCCTAACTGACAAACGGAGGCCCCGAGGCCCCTAACTGTTAAACAAGAGGCCCTGGGACCCCTAATTGACGACCAGGGGCCCCCAGGGCCCCTCACTGACCACCACGGGGCCCCGGACCCTTAACTAACAACCTGAGGGCCCCAGGGCCTCAAACTGACAAACAGGAGGCCCTGGGGTCCCTAATTGACGACCAGGGGCCCCAAGGCCCCTAACTAACAACCAGAGGGCCCTGGGGCCCCGAACTGATGATTAAGAGGTCCCGCAATTCAATTTTTTAACAACAATATATACGCAAAACCTGTGAAAAATCTAAAAGTTGCAATCCCAGACCCTCGTTTAACGTTATTATGAACTTAATGCTATAACACAGGCGGTAATGCAAACCTCCAACTGAAATACTACCAATAATAAATATAATGAGAGCAAAGCCAGTATGTTGTCCTTGTTTGGAATTGCATTTTCTTTAATTTAGGATTTATGCGTACAAAAGCAAATAATAATAATGACGACCACCTGTCCGCGTCATAATAATGTCATGCAATTCTTGGAGGTTTCAAAAAACTGTCAAGTGACTTGGCTCGAGTCCTCCACGTTTTGGAAAAAAAGTTTTTTTATTCTTGCTTTAAATGTTTTTTTTATGAAAAAACTTTAGGGCGCGATCTTAACTCAAAATCATTGGCGTATCCCGGGGCATAGGCGTAGCCAGGGGAGGCCCAGGGGGCCCGGGCCCCCCCCCCCCCAATCAAAATACCACTAACGACAAAAAGTTATGACAACATAGCCTGGAGATGTTTAGTTGCAGTTTTTTTTTCAGTAATTACGCACATAACAGTAATTAACAATAATATTAATAACAACAAGTGAGTCCCGGGGCCCCCAACTAACAACCAGGGGGCCCTTACTAACAACTAGGGGGCCCTGGAATTCTTAACCGACAACCAGGGGTCCGGGACCCCTAACTGAAAACCAGGGGACCCATAACTGACGACCAGGGGCCCCAGGGCCCCTAACTAACAACCAGGGGGCCCCTTAACTAACAACCAGGGGGGCCCAGGCCACTAACCGACAACCAAAGGTCCCCTAAACGACAACCAGGGGGCCCCAGGGCTCCTAACCAACAACCAGGGGGCCCCGGAGTGCCTAACTGACGACCAGGGGGCCCCTAACTAGCAACCAGGGGCCCCTAACCAACAACCAGGGGGCCAGGAGCCCCCTAACCGACAACGAGGGGCCCCAGGGCCCTCCTAATTGACGACCAGGGGGCCCCAGGGCCCCTGACCAACAACCAAGAGGTCCTGGAGTCCCTAACTGACGACCAGGGGGCCCCAGGGCCCCTAACTCACGACCAGGGAGCCCCAGGGCCCCTAATTAACAACCAGAGGGCCTGGGCTCCTAACCGACAAGCAAGGGGCTACGGGGCCTCTAACTGGCAACCAGGGAGCCCAAGGGCCCCTTACTGACGAACAAGGTTCCCGGGCCAGTGGTCCCTTAATGCAAATTTTTAACAATTTATATGCAAAACCTGTGAGAAATCTAAGAGTTTTGACCTAAAAGTTGTCACCCCAGGCCCTCGTTTAACGTTATTATAAACTTAATTATTTACTGCTTAAGTATTGCAGGAGGCAATGTTCGTTACTTCCCCCTATAGACCAAATCACTTACAATTAAAATTTTACACCATAATGCAAGATTCTAAGCGTGTTTTGGGATTTAATTGCGAAAAGAGGATTGAACTACTAAATTTTTTCGATTGGCTTTGAAATGTCAAAAATCTAGTTCCTTGAAATGGCTCTGAAGTCGTGCGAAATGTGATCCAATGGGATTTAAATAGCTTTTTTTCCAAAATCTTACAAAAATCGCCCAGTGGCTGGGGGCTTTGCCCCCAGACCCCCTAGCCATCGGCGGCTGGGGGATCCGCTCCCAAACCCCCCTTTGTGATACGTTTGAGTACACTAGCTTACTCAACACGTCTTTCAAGTTGGACTTTTACACTTTTCAACAATTAGTTTTCTCCCTCTCCCTTTACCAAATTCCTAGCAAAGTGCCATCAGGCTACAGCTTCAGATCTTCCATTCTACGATATCTTTGCCCCACAAAAAATTACTTTTTCGAAAATTTCTAATGACGTCATTGCATGTGATTTGTGGTTTGGGCCCCCCCCCAATCAAAAATCCTGGCTACGCCTATGTCCCGGGGGGTGGCCCAGGGGGCCCGGGCCCCCTCGATTGAAATGCCACCAATGACAAAAATTTAACAAAAATAACTTGTTTCTTTTTTTTTAGTTTCTTTTAGCATCTTTGCGTACAACAGTACACGCGTACAACAGTAAGTAACAATACATAATATTGACGACCAGGGGGCCGGGCCCATCCCCATAATTCAATTTTTTTCAACCAATTTAAACGTATAACCAGGGTGGAATCAATGGTTTTTGTCCTAAAAATTGCAACCTCAGGCCCTCATCTAAACTTTTTATGAACGTAATGCAATAACCAGCGCCGTATTTGCCATTTGGCACAGCGCCAGGGCCCAGCGCTCAGATGGTAGGACTTTTTTTTGGTCTTCACGTATATTTGGCAGGAAGATGTTGCAAAAATCCCTAAGTGCCAGGGGGTCCGCGCAATGTGAATCCGGCCCAGGAATAACATGTTTAGTAAGCGTAACCACCTATTGCACCATTTTTCAATAACGATTCAACTCCATCTCGCCAGTTTTTACGCACAAAATACTTTTAAAAAATAGCTAGAGAGAATGCTCATAGAACAAATCATTGAATTTCAATTGAGGGGACCTGGGCCCCCTGGCCGTACATGTACGCCTATAGCTGGTTAACTTCATGACAAAACAAAAATCTTAAAGGAAAATGTAGAAAAATCACATTTAACCTCTCTAAAAACAAATCCTACTAACCAGTACACAAAGAACAAGCAAAAGCACACAAAATATATACACCATCACATTTCAACCAATTATCCGACTTAAGTTGTCGGCAACAACATTGTCTTTGCCTGGGATACTCTCAACCTTATAATCATATCCTTGTAATGCTAGGGCCCACCTCATAATTCGATCGTTTTGGAACTTGGCCTGATTTAAATACGATAACGGTTTATGATCTGTTTGCAGTATAAAATGCTTTCCTGCTAAATACAATCGAAATTTAGTCATTCCCCACACAATCGCCAGGCATTCCCGTTCTAAAGTTGAGTACTTGCACTCGGCTGAAGACAGTTTTTTGCTGGCATAAGCCACAGGGTACAGTTTATCATTATGCTCTTGCATAAGCGATTCTCCGAGTCCACAATTTGAAGCGTCCGTCCGCAAGATAAAAGGTTTTTGATGATCTGGAAGTTTCAAGATGGGCCTTTTCAGTGGGCGTTCTTGCAAAGTCAAAAAAGCTCTTTCTTTTGCTTCGCCCCATTGAACTTTGTTCGGTTGCCTCTTTCGAGTAAGGTCGCTCAGTGGTGCCGAAATGGCAGCAAACAATGGAATATGGGCGCGGTAGTAATTCACAAGTCCCAAAAATGATCTAACCTCGTTCTTTGTTGTCGGTCGCTGTGCCATCCTAATTTTCTCAAGATTATCGTCGTTGACTGCTATCCAATCAAAGCCAACTTGATGGCCAAGAAATTTAACTGATTTGGCCCCAAACACGCACTTAGTCGGAGGAGCGGTCAGACTTGCTTGCTGGAGTCGATTCATCAGTTCACCCAACACTCGAATGTGAGTATCCCAATCCTCTGCATAAACAATCAGGTCGTCGATGTAGCTATCCACGTTCTCAAGGTTGGAAATTAGCATTCTCAGTCCCCGCACTAAGGTTGCTCCTGAATTCTTCATTCCGAATGGCATTCGTATAAACTCGTAATTTCCGTCAGGAGTGACAAAAGCCGTCTTCTTCACGTCTTCTTCCGCCACAGGGATCTGCCAATATCCTTTACTCAAATCAATCTTGGAGAAGTAGTTGCTCTTCCCCAAACGTTGGAACAGGTCCTCGGAAGTCTTCATAGGCTCCAGATCGGCAATAGTTACTTTATTCAACTTGCGATAATCAACGAAAATTCGGCTTGATCTGTCTTTCTTCTTTACGATGACAATTGGAGAACCGTACGGCGAAGTAGAAGCTCGAATTATTCCAAGATCAAGCATTTCTTGAATTTCAGTCTTCAGGTTCTCTCTGATAGCATAGGGCAAAGGAAAGGGTTTAGATCGAATCGGAGTGCTGTCAGTCAACGTGATTTGGTCAGGCCGGCGCCAGGATAACGTGACTGGGGGGGGCAGAAATAAATTTTGGGGGGCACGAGAAGTTTGTTTATGTGAATTCGAGAGGGGCACCGGGCACGAGAAATTTATCCCAGCCTGGATCAAATGAACAAGGTGAAGGTCAAAAATTCAGAGGGATTTTCCGGCCGAAATCAGAAATTCAAACAGTTTTTCCGGCCGAAAACAGGTGATCTCCAAAAAAAAAGGTCTTCATCCCAAAAATATAATGAAATCCGATGTCAGTCTACAAAAATTACAAAAATACCGCTGGCAAACACCAGTTTTGGCCTTGATTTGCACTCCAGTAGCCCCGAGCCTGTTAATTTCTTTGGGGCACAGTTCTCGTTTGGGGGGGCACAATTTTCGTTTGGGGGCACAAGCAGTCATTTGGGGGGGCACGGCCCCGGAATACCCCCCCGCGGCGCCGGGCCTGGATTTGGTGTTGAATGACATTGGACTTCCCCGGCACATCGGTGAACACACTGTCGTAGGCTCCCAGAACTTGCCAGACATCCTCTTCCTGAGATTTGGTCAACCAGAGACTCAGCTTCACATCCCTTAACGTCTTCTTTTTGCCGTGGCTCCCCAACTCTAACAGCTCTTCCTCATCAACGCTGGGTTTATTGTCGTAGCTGTCAGATTCATGCCCCTCAGAATTGCTCCCTGCACGGTTCCTAGCGGTACCAACGCTGGCTTGGATGGTTTTGGTTTCCTCCGGTTCAGTGGTGGTATCCTCAAAAGATTCAACATCGGACTTCCTTCCAAAATACGGCTAGAGCATATTTACATGATAAGTCTTTATCCTTTTATTAACTTCAACCCCATAATTGTTTCCATTTCCTCATTTCTCAACTACAAATGGATTGCCCCACTGCAGCAGTAACTTATTGTTGTCAGTGGATAGTAGAATCAACACCTTGTCACCAACCTGAAACGCTCTTCTTTTGACCCCCCGATCATACAGTCTTTTATTCTTCGACTGACTTCTCTTCAGTTCTTCTTGGGCAATTTTCATAGTATCATCTAGCTTCTCTCTAAGTTCAAGCACATATTGGTAGCTGGTCTTTACTTCCGGGACATCAGTTTCCTTAGTCCACAATTCCTTCAGAATCTGGACCGGCCCCCTCACTGTTCTTCCGTAGAGCAGTTTAAATGGAGAAAATCCAGTGGCTTCGTGGGGAGCCTCTCTATAAGCAAACAAAAGTGGGTTTATGAAACGATGCCATTGTCGAGGCTGCTCGCTGCAGTCTTCGTAGCATCTTCTTCAGAGTATCATTAAACCTTTCAACTAATCCGTTGCAGATAGGATGGTATGGCGTTGTGGTAAGTCGATTGATGGACAGCAGTCGTGATACTTCCTGTATACAACTCGACACAAGTTGAGTTCCTTGATCGCTTAGGACCTCTTCTGGAATTCAGAGGCGACTATACATGTCTAACAAAGTTTCAGCTACAGTTTCAGTGTCGATATTTTTGAGAGGCACAGCTTCGGGATACCTCGTTGCGTAATCCACCAAGGTAAGAAAATATCTATGCCCCCTTTCGCAAGCTGGTGTTATCGGACCAACTAAATCCACAGCAACTCGTTTAAACGGTGTATCAATCAACGGCATTTCGCCGAGAGGAGCTCTGGCAACAGTTCCCTAGTCAACCGTCTTTTGACATACATCGCAGGATCGGCAAAATCCACTGACGTCATTAAGCATTCTGGGCCAGTAGAAGTTAGTCTGAATTCTGTCTTTAGTCTTCTTCACCCCAAAACGCCCGCCAAATATTGAATCATGAGCGACTTCCATAACTCGAACCAAAGGCTTTTAGGAACCATGATTTGCTTCCACGTATCTTCTAATCCATCAATCCTGCGGCGAATCCGGTAAAGTATTCCCTGACGTTTCTCAAATTTCACTTCGAACTCGTGTGCATTCATATGCATTCATGTGCATTCATATGCAGTGTTATTTTTCTTTTGATAGAGATTCTTCTGTTGACATGATTAAAAACAAAATTCGAGCATTTTTGCAAGATTTATAGCATTGGATGACTTGCAATTTTTTAAAACTGAGTGAAAGTAAGACCAAAGTTATCGAAATTTTATCTAACCGTAACGTTGAATCTAGAATAATTTCTAACATACAAATTGATGATAGCTGTTCTTTGCCTATGCCTAATGATTTTATCAAAAATTTTTATGTAATATTTGATGACTGACTGAACCTTGAAAAGCTTATCAATAGAGTGGTTTAGTAGGGGAGATGTAGAATCTTTGGACCCCCGGGATCTTTGGACCATGGCGCTGATCTCAAAAACTAAAAACAATAGAAGATCCGGATTTGAATTAAAATATTTTTTTTAAACATGGCAAAATTGAGTAGATAAAAAATGGCAAAGCGAAGCAAGTTAAGGCAGCCGTTTAGCAAATTGCTTTTGATGCACTAAAAGTAACTTATAAGAAATTATTTGGTGGCTTAATTGCTACAAAGTGTGGTGACATCAGAAACCAATAAATGAGTTTTGCGATAATAAGTAGCAGCTTAGTTATGATGCAGTGCAAGTTATTTGAAAGATGAATTATCTTCAACTTCGCTTTCAGCTTCACTAAAAACTGGCGGACTAAGGGACCAATGGACCGGCTAAAGCAGGGACCTTTAGACCAGTGGTCCAAAGGTCCCCAAGTTTAAACCAGTGTTAAAAGGAGCACCACCACAAAGTTTTTGGTTTGCCTGTCGTAGCAGATGGATGAATAGCGACATTTTCCACGCAAGCTCTTGCGCATTTTTTCAAATTTATGAATGCGACTCCAGGATTCCCTTTTGTTCTTTTCAAAGGCAACCACATCAGTCATCTTTCCATTGAAGCAGTTGCAAAGACAAGAAAACAAAAGTAGTCCACATAAATACTTTTCCATCAAAACGCAGTCATCAAATGCAGCCTTTAGACATGGCGGTTTATGACCCATTCAAGCGGTATTATGCTTCATTTTGCAATGCTTGTTTAACATCGCATCCAAGAAGCACAATTTCAAGTTACGAAATTGCAGGAAATCTCTGGAAAAGCTTACGAGAGCGCAGTTACAGTGAAAAACATTGCAGCTGGATTTAAAACAACAGGAATTTATCCATTTAACCCCCGTATGTTTTTGGAAGATGAATTTCTGATGTCCCTGTAATGGAAAACGCTGCTGACGAGCCTGGCCCAGACATTCATCTAAGAGTCTAGATGCTTCAACATTATCACTTCAACCCCAAACTTGCTATGATGATGAGATCAGTTTATTTGAAGATATCCGACCATATCCTAAGGCCATAGGTGGGCAAGTTAATGCAAAATGTTAGCTTCGTTAACCTCTAGTCCGTAAACAAACTTCACACCTCCGTTAACGTTAATCCGTTATTTTCAGCTTTAATTAACCGAAGTTAACAAAAGTCTGTTAATTCGTTTATATTTTGCGAGTAATTTACATTTCTTTTTATTCACTTGCTTCTAGAACACGTATTGATGCTGTTGAGCTGATGTTAAGGAACTATTTATTGCTACGATGGTCTTTTTTTGTTTTGGAAATTACATTTTACTGTCTAATCTAGTTTCAAGATAAAAATAAGTTCAAATGCACCAACGAAGCTGCGATCGGAAAATCTTTGGAAATTGCGATTAGCGATAATTAATAGACCTATGAGGCTGCATGTTATTATCTGCCACAAAAAAGAGCTCCTTTCTTCGCTCTCTTCTATAAAACTCGTGCGAATACGCAACAAGTGTTATCAGTGCAAACTGATTTGTACCGGTACGATGAATGAATGGGGCAAGATAATATCGATAAAAACGTTAACGGAAGTTAATAGAATTTAACAGAAGTGAATTTAGTCCGTTAACATGAAAAAACTTTTTAACGGATTAACGAATTAATGAAAAAGTTAGCTACGTTATTAACGGATTAACGAACAAATGCCCACCTATGCAGTATCGTAGCCAGGGGAGGCTGGGGGGGCTATAGCCCCCACCCCCCTATTGGCATGTCGACCAGAATGCAGAATGAGAAAAAACACTTTGTTTTTAGCACTTTTGAGACCGTTAAATGTACTAGAATGGACTAAATAGTGCTTTAAAACATCTTTTGAAACACATATTTAGGGGGGGCTAATTTGTTGAAAATAAACCTAACAATAAATAACACTAACTAACAAACTAACAAATAAATTAAATTAATAAATAAATAAAACTAAATAAATAAATAAATACTAACTAACAATAAATAACACTAACTAACAAATAAATAAAACTAACAAACAAATGAAAACTTTGAAAAATTGTCAAAAATACGCAATCAAATTTGATCGCAAGTTTAAAAATGCTAAACATAGGCGTCATCAACAAATATACTTTAAACTAAGGAATAAAGGGGGGCTATTCAGTATTGTTAATTACCAATTTCTCTCAAATCTCTTTTCATTAGCCCCCCCCCAATTATTTTTCTCTATAAACTGTATACGAAATAGATTACTCCGTGTGAGTTTTATTGAACTATTCGATTTATATAATTTACCAGCATCCAAATAAGAGAACTAACATTTTACCATTAGCCACCTCCCAAATAGCACATTTATGCAACCAGTTTAATCGTGCTTGCACTGACAATTTCTAAGCCACGTTTTAAAGGCATTATTTTTTAATCAAAATAGCCCTAAAATGAAGTTATTTTTGCAAAAAAACAAAATTTTCGAGCGCTGGGGGCTTTGCCCCCAAACCTCCAAAACAGCCCCCCTCCCCATTGCTGATTTCTGGCTACGCGCCTGCACCTATGCCTAAAGCTAATGCAGGCCCCGCGACAAAAAATAAACAAAGTAAAATCAGCAGTAATAACCATCACTCCAGAATAGAATAGACTCCTTTTACAATAGCAAAGCAAAAAATTCTCAAGCAGACTGTGTCAAAAAGAGATTCAACAAGCAGCAGTGAGATCTGGATTGAAATCTCTTCTCATTCTGATTCATCGGACGTTTTTGATTCTGGTGATTAGAATACAACTGCCGGTGAAGTAGAAGTCCTAGATGATGCACCAGCAGCTCAAAAAAAGAATGTGAAGGCTTTACAAAGGCTTTTTGTTCTTTCTTGTTCGCTTAGAATCATTTCATTGAATAAAAAGTGCTTTTTGCATTAATTTTAGACCAATGGTCTAAAGGTCCCTCTAGGGTGGTCCAACGGACCCACCCCTTGGGGACCAATGGACCAAAAAAGTGGCAATTTTCAGCAGCAGTTTTGGCAAGGAAGACGTGAAGATTAGTTAACGGTTTTTCCTACACAAATTTGCTCAAACTTAAAGTTTATTTTCGACATTTCAAAATCATTATACTAGAAGAATACGCACACATCGCAAAAAAGTGAAAAACGGTCCTATGGTCCCACACTTCCCCTACTTGTTACGCCAGTTTACGTAATTTTAGCAGAATTGCATCTAAGGTTACTACAACTATAAAACTTCCGCTAGTTCCTTTTTGCTATTGTCCCATATTGATTAATTGATTATTGCAATGCCTTGTTTTATAAGAAACAGGAATATTTATTCCACAAATTGACAAGAGTTTTATATGATGCAGTGAGAAATGTGAGTTAAATTTGGACTTCGTGGTTCTGCTTTGCGCATGCACATTGCACATGCTACAATATTTGAAAAGCTTTCATTTTTTACCAGTTAACTTTCGTATTGAATTCAAAATTGCTTTGCTCACATACAAGTGCCTGCATGGTGTCACGAATAATAATCGTGAATGCTGAGATATGATTATTTGTTGTATTTTAACGTGTGCGTGACTGACTTACTACTTTTGCCGCTTTTTTTGATTTACAGTAGAGCGTTTGAGGCATTCGAAATAATTCCTTTCTAGTATATTCTGCTATTTTCTGCAGTTATCGATTGTTTAGGTTGTTTACGACTTTTTAATTGCTATATTTAGACTTGAAGTTTGTGACATCATAATTATGTCAAAATTTTTTATCGTAAGCTCGCGTATTTTTTTCTATTGTAACGTATCATGGATTTTTCTGAGATATTCGTTAGCTTTTGCCGTACTATACAGTATATTGATGGATTGCACGTGACGTCATCGCGCTGCTAGACAAACCGCTGGACGTCAAAATCGCAGATCGGCGCTATGTAAATACATGCAAAAACAGTGATAGCGAAGATTATAAGGCGTTTTTTCAGGCTCTAAATAAGTTGAATCTTTGTAACATTAAAGTTAAATGCTAGATAAAAGCCTGCAAAAACTGAAAAAGATCTTAATTAGTAAGAATTCAGTTTTGGTATGCTTTTTTTAGTGACCTGCATATGAATGCATATGAATGCACATTAGGACACCCAGATTTTCAACTTTTTTTTCTTTTCATGTGTTTCGTGACTTTTTTTATGCAGCTTTTTGTGCTGATTCCGAAAATGTGCTTAAAAATGTGATCCGATCAACTTTCGGGAAGTTATGGGGAGGTTTTGACCCACCACTTTTTCAAAATTTGGTTAATATTTTGAATAGCGTTTTTAGTTTTAAAGTTATGATACTGAGAGTAATTTTATTTGAAAGAGCATTAAATTCTGTGCAATTTAAAAAAAATTTGTTTGAATTGATCCAATAAATTGAGAGATATGAAGCGTTTTGTAAATAATTTTTTGTTACGCTTGAGTGATCTTTAACGCAAAGTTGCTTTTTACAGCTTTAAAAGCACTGCCACTGGCCTAATTTGAGTCAACATGACCAAGAGGCTCCAACTTTGCTCAAATGAAGAGTCAGAAAATCTGCTGGCATAGTTTTCGAATCACGTTATGCATGAGTGATTTTTAAGAGTTTCACAATAAAATAACTCTTAAGTAATGTTACACATGAGTGATTCTTGCTGTATATTTGGCAGAAACCTTCGCAATATCTCAAATTTTATTCATAATATTAAATAAGACAATTCGGTGTCAAATGGAAGAATATGTCACCAGTAGAATCATGCGTTTTTAAATCGCAACATCAATTTTAAAAATTGTCGCAACTTTCTTGAAGAGAAAAATGATGTAGTAAGCTTTTGCATTAATGCAAAGCATGAGGAATGTAGTTAGCATTTATGACACATTTTGTAGTGAAAGTTATACAACGTACTGTATTTAGGGCCAGAAAGTCAACAAATCATAATTCTGTTGGGTCTGAGTTTTTATAGATATAGCTGTTATAAATACGAAATAGAAATACGCATAGTCAAGAGCAATCTTCACAAGTATCTTGAAAAAACATTGCTTTTTTGGCTCAAGAGTAAATTTTTGTGTTTCAACTTCATGCATTGTAGCCTGTCATCTTGCTCTGTTTGTCATAATGACACTTGTAAAATAACTCGCAAACTTAATCGTGCCTTCTGCAGCATCGTTTACCATTTAAATAGTTCAAATAAAGTTGCTAAGTTCAAAATAGAAAGCATATTTTTCTTTTTTTGACTTGCAAGGCAGCTGGAAGAGTTTGAGAAAACTTAAAGTAGTCAAGATTTATTGTTTATAAGGCTGGAGAGAATGGATTGTGAAATCATCATAAATTTTCAATTTCTCTTATTTTCAGACTTTAAATTTACGTGGTAGCTTTTAATTATGCTATAAACACAAGTGAGCACTGAACAGTCTATGCAAGATGGATATTGGTGATTGGATAGAAGGTTTTGCTGTATATTTTAAAAATAATGATTGTTGTACAAGACAAATTTCAAGTTTGTACTTTTAAAAAAATAACATAGCATTTTATGGTTGATATTGGTCATATTATAATGTATTTATGTTACTGGTTTTTCTTCTTGTACCAGTGCCAACATTTTTTGCTCTTTAAAGATTTAAACAATTGAGAAATAAAAAAACTTCCTTTTTTAGCTGTTTGCCTAATGACAATGACGTTTATTTTCGCACTTCAAAATCACTTCATCAGAGAAACACAAACATTTGTTTAAAATGAAATGTAGCAGGAAGCTGCAAAGGACCTCTCGGTCATCAAGTTGAGCAACCACCTTATAATTTTAAATCAATCACTGAGGTTTGCTGTTTTGAAATAACTTTGAAAACTTTATCAACCGATGTAATTTATTTTAATTAATAATTCCTTTTTGGTTCTTAAAATATTCATTTATATTTTGAGAGTAACTACTTTTGGTACTTTATTTTATTTTATTTTACCCATTTCTAAGGAGTATTTCATTTTGCTTTTTCTTCAAGCAAAATAAATGATAAAGATTGTGCTGCCATAGCCATTACAAGGAAAGAAAACGCTCCAAATCCAGTTAATATTTAAAAAAAGAACATGAACAGTAATATGGAAGCTGACATGTTCTACCTTTGAAATTTAGATTAAATTTCGGTTAGTTCCAAGCTTTTGCAAATTAAGCAAACACGATTTTTTTTGCTGGTAAGCAAACGGCAAGAAATTGATGGCCCTGTACCTCTTGCTTTGAACTTATAGTTGAAATACCTGTCTGAAATAACCTAAATCAATGTCTTATTACGTCTTGAACTCAGCAACTTTGTTTGAACTATTTAAATGGTAAACGATGCTGCAGAAGGCACGATTAAGTTTGCGAGTGATTTTACAAGTGTCATTATGACAAACAGAGCAAGATGACAGGCTACAATGCATGAAGTTGAAACACAAAAATTTACTCTTGAGCCAAAAAGCAATGTTTTTTCAAGATACTTGTGAAGATTGCTCTTGACTATGCGTACTTCTATTTCGTATTTTCCCATAACAGCTATATCTATAAAAACTCAGACCCAACAGAATTATGATTTGTTGACTTTCTGGCCCTACATACAGTACGTTGTATAACTTTCACTACAAAATGTGTCATAAATGCTAACTACATTCCTCATGCTTTGCATTAATGCAAAAGCTTACTACATCATTTTTCTTTTCAAGAAAGTTGCGGCAATTTTTAAAATTGATGTTGCGATTTAAAAACGCATGATTCTACTGGTGACATATTCTTCCATTTGACACCGAATTGTCTTATTTAATATTATGAATAAAATTTGAGATATTGCGAAGGTTTCTGCCAAATATACAGCAAGAATCACTCATGTGTAACATTACTTAAGAGTTATTTTATTGTGAAACTCTTAAAAATCACTCATGCATAACGTGATTCGAAAACTATGCCAGCAGATTTTCTGACTCTTCATTTGAGCAAAGTTGGAGCCTCTTGGTCATGTTGACTCAAATTAGGCCAGTGGCAGTGCTTTTAAAGGTGTAAAAAGCAACTTTGCGTCAAAAATAACTCAAGCGTAACAAAAAATTATTTACAAAACGCTTCATATCTCTCAACTTATTGGATCACTTCAAACAAATTTTTTTTAATTGCACAGAATTTAATGCTCTTTTAAATAAAATTACTCTCAGTATCATAACTTTAAAACTAAAAACGCTATTCAAAATATTAACCAAATTTTGAAAAAGTGGTGGGTCAAAACCTCCCCATAACTTCCCGGAAGTTGATCGGATCACATTTTTAAGCACATTTTCGGAATCAGCACAAAACACTGCATAAAAAAAGTCACGAAACACATGAAAAGAAAAAAAAAATTGAAAATCTGGGTGCCCTAATGCACATGAATCAGCACATAAATGCACACCAAGATCACGTGAATTAGCGATTAATTCAGCTCTTTTAAAATATAAGTTAAACAGGACTGGTACAAAAATTAAACCCTGGGGTACACCAAACTAAACATCAACTGAATGAGAAACACAGCCAGCACCTTTAACAAAGTAGTTCCTATTATTCAAATATGTTGAAAACCATTCTAAAGCTACACCAGAAAAAGCCAATTCAGAAGACAATTTACTCAGCAAGAGATCATGGTTGATCGTAATAAAAAGCAGCTGACAAATCAAACAAAAGAATTACTGCATTTGACTTGGCATCTAAAATTGACACCATATCAATGTATTTTTATACGGGCAGTCTCACAGCTACAACTAGATGGGAGCTTGCTGAGGAGCAACTCCTTTTAATAACCGACGCAAATATCTACAGATTTCAAATAAACTAGCGCTCTGGCTTAAGCTATTCAAAAAATTGATTTTGGGGTCCATTATTTAGGGGGTGCCCGGGAGGTTGGTACCACCAAACTATGTCAAAATATTTGTCTGTTAAGTATCTGCTTATATCAAACAAAACTGGCACCTTAGCTTGAGATGTTAAAAAATTGATTTGAGGGAGTCCATTTGGGGGTTTCCCGAGGGATGGCACCCCCAAACTATGTCAAAATATTCGTCTCTTAAATATCAGAGGTGGAGTCGAGGACACAAGGCTCTAGGCCAAGGCCAAGGACACAAAAAAATCCGAGGCCAAGGCCAAGGACAGCCTTTCCGAGGACAGACTCTCTCGAGGCCAAAGACAGGAATGTTCGAGGCCAAGGACCAAGGACACAGCCGCAAGTGTTCTCCAAAAAAAAAGTAAAAGTTTTTCAGGCAATCTCCAATTTATAGGCGTAGCCAGAATTTTTGATTGGGGAGGCCTAAACCACAACTCACATGCAATGACGTCATCAAAAATTTGCCTGTTGGCACTTAACCAAGATTTTGCAACGAGAGAGGGCTTAAACTATAATATAGTTGAAAAGTGCAAATACGTAAATTTGGAGACGTTTTGAGAAAGCCAGTGTAACTCAAACGTATCACAGACGGCGGGTCTGGGAGCGGGGTCCCCAGCGGCCGTAGGCTTTGGAGGTCTGGGGGCAAAGCCCCCTGCTGTTGGGCGATTTTTTGTCATTTTTTGGAAAAAAAGCTATTTTAATGCCATTGAATCACATTTCGCACATGTTTAGAGCCATTTGAAAGCACTAGATTTTTGACATTTGAAAGCCAATTAAAAAAATTGAATTGTTTAATCCTCCTTTTAGTTGCAATTTAAGTCTAAAACACGTTTAACATCTTGCATTTTGGTGTTAAAGTTTAATTGTACGTGATTTGGTCCAGGTAGGAAGTAAGGTGCATTGTCTCGTGCAACATTTTAGCAGTGATTGAAAACCCACTCGAAGATTTTCCATAGATATTTTTGTTTTGTCATGAAAATAACCAGTTATAGAAATGCATGTTAGGCCAGGGGGCCCAGGCCCCCTCAGTTGAAATTCAACGATTAGTTCAATCAGCATTTTCCACGGCTAATTTTTTTAAAAAGTATTTTGTGCGTAAAAACTGGGGAGGTGAAGGTGAACTAATGAATTATTATTGAAAAATAGTACAATAGATGGTTACGTTTACTAACCATGTTATTGCCGGGCCGGATTTACATCGCGCTGGGCCCCTGGCACTTTGGAGATTTTCGCAACATTTTTCTGCCAAATGTAGGTGAAGACCATAAAAAGTCTTAAGATTTGAGCCCAAAGCCCTTAGCTGGTACTGCGCCATATTGTGGTAAATCCGGCCTTGGTTAAAGCATTACGTTCATAAAAAGGTTAGATGTGATCCTGAGATAGCAACTTTTAAGACGAAAACTATCCATTTCTTCCAGGTTTACGTTTAAATTGGCTGGCAAAAATTGATTTGAGGGGGTCTCGGGGCCCCTGGTCTTCAATATTGTTGTTCGCTACTGGTGTAAGCGAAAAATGCTAAAAAGAAACTGAAACTGAAGAAACAATAGGCTTTTTTGTCACATTTTTGTCATTGGTGCAATTTCAATTGGGGGGGAGGTACGCTTGGCTAAGCCTATGCTCCAATTGCGGAAAACAAAAAAGGTGTTCGCAAATTTTCCGCGAGGTTTCTGGCGTTTTCCAAGAAAATTTCAACGGTTCAAAAAATAGTGCTGTCCTCGAGCCGAGGACAGGGCAATTTTCGAGGACCTAGGGCTTCGAGGCCAAGGCCAATTGGACTTTAAAATCTGTCCTCGAACACGTCCTCGAGGCCAAGGACGTCCTCGAGGGCTCCACCTCTGTTAAATATCTACTGATATCAAAGAAAAACTAGCGCCCTAGCTTGAGGAGTTCAAAAAATTGATTTTGGGGGGATCCGCGGAGGGGGTCGCACCCCCAAACTGTGTCAAAATATTTGTAGGTTAAGTATCTGCTGTTATCAAAAAAACTGGCACCTTATCTTGAGCTGTTAAAAAATTGATTTGGGGGGTTTCCGATGGGGTACCTCCAAGCTATGTCAAACTATTTGTCTCTTAAATATCTGCTGATATCAAAAAAAACTAACGCCCTAGCTTGAGGAGTTCAAAAAATTGATTTTGGGGGGGTCCGTGGAGAGGGTGGCACCCCCATATTATGTGAAAATATTTGTCTGCTAAGTATCTGCTAATATCAAAAAATACTGGCACCCTAGCTTGAGCCATTCAAAAAATTAATTTTGGGGGGATCCATTTGGGGGCTCCCGGGGGGGTATCCCTAAATTATATCAAAATATTTGTCTGTTAAGTATCCGCTGATATCAAAAAACAGGCTCCTTAGCTTAAGCCGTTCAAATATTGATTTTTGGGGGATCCCCGGGAGGGTGATACCCCCAAACTATGTCAAAAGATTTGTCTCTTGAATATCCGCTGATATCAAAAAACACTGGCGCACTAGTTTGAGCCGTTAAAAAGATCGATTTTTTGGGGCCCCATTTTGGGGAGTTTCCGGGGGAGTCGCTCAAAAAAATTTCGGTTGACAAAACTGTGTTTGCAGCTCAACAACGGTACGCAAAAATTATCTTGATATTTTACGATTTAGGAGAAGAAGAGTGTACAAGATTTAGGAAGAAAAAAAAGAAAAGGAAAAAAACATGGAAAAAAGAATGAAAAAAGCCTCATCGCGGCCAAAAGTGGGTTGGTAGGGATGAAAGGGTATCTAAAGACGTTTAACCGGGTGAAATACATTTTGCTGCAGGCTACTTAAGCCGTTTTTGAATAAGACCGCTTTTTATGCCAAACTTTCTGTACGGTTTTCGGGTCTTCAAATCTAAGTCACGTAACCATTTGGCTCAAATTTTGTTTAAAACAGGCGCGGAGCCAGAAATTAGCAATGGGGGGCTGTTTTGGGGGTCTGGGGGCAAAGCCCCCAGCCGCCGGAGGCTGGGGCTTTGGGGGCAAAGCCCTCAACCGCCGGAGGCACAGGAGTCTGGGGGCGGAGCCCCCAGCGCTCGAAAATTTTGCATTTTTTTGCAAAAATAACTTCATTTTAGGGCTATTTTGATTAAAAAATAATGCTTTTAAAACGTGGCTTAGAAATTGGCAGTGCAAACATGATTATACTGGTGGCATAAATGTGCTATTTGGGTGGTGGCTAATGGTAAAATGTTAGTTCTCTTGTTTAGATGCTGGTAAATTATAAAAATTGAATAGTTCGATAAAACTCACACGGAGTAATCTATTTCATATACAGTTCATAGAGAAAAATAATTGGGGGGCTAATGAAAAGAGATTTGAGAGTAATGATTGGTAATTAACTAATACTGAATAGCCCCCCCTTTATTCCTTAGTTTATAGTATATTCTTGATGACACCTATGTTTAGCATTTTTACACTTGTGATCAAATTTGATTGCGTATTTTTGACAATTTTTCAAAGTTTTCATTTGTTTGTTAGTTTTATTTTTTGACAAATTAGCCCCCCCCTAAATATATGTTTCAAAATATGTTTTAAATCACTATTTAGTCCACTCCAGTGCATAAAACAGTCTCAAAAGTGCAAAAAACATAGTGTTTTTTCATTCTGCATTTTAGTCGACATGCCAGTGGGGAGGCTATAGCCCCCCCCGCAACTCCCCCCTGACTACACTACTGGGTTAAAACATGCAACCTATAAACCTCAAACTGCTGTCACATTTCACGTAGCTAGACCAAACCGTTCTCGAGTCATAAGCGAGAGTCTCCAACTTCGCACTCGTTAGTTTGAAAATAGCCGAGTAAAAACAAAGAAACACGCGTCGCGAGCGTCGGTCGTTCCAACTGGATCTGTAAGCTGATTGCGAATAGCCATACAATGAATTTTCACACAAATATGTATTAATTTGAAGAAAAATGCATTTTTCAATGAGTTTACCAAATTATTGACTGGTCCGAAATTTTTAGCTTTATCTATGATTATCTAAGTTCTTATTTTTGATCAAAGAAGTATCACAAACTTTTTTGAGAACATCTAGAAAATAACCCAGTTTCAATGAAAGATTAACGATATGATAAATAGCTGGGAGTATATAAATCAAAGTACTTCTTGAGAATGCTGGTAGGCAGTTGCGTAGCCAGGGGGGAGGCGGAGGGGGCTCGAGCCCCTCCCCATTGGCTTGTGAAGTATGCAAAATCGCACGTTTTTGGTGCTTTTAAGGCCGATTTTTGGTGAAAAATTGAAAACAGCCCCCCTCCAAAGGAAATTGGGTGCCGAAGTTGTGAAGTACATGTCGTGATTCTGCCTGAAAAAGCGTTTAAATTTCCGATTTCAGCCGAAAAAGCAGTCTCAATTTTGGTGAAGACCTTTTTTTTGACCACCTGTTTTTGGGCGGTAAAAACGTTAGAATTTCCGATTTGGGCCGAAAAATCAGTCTCAATTTCGGTGAAGACCTTTTTTTTTTTGGAGACCATCTGTTTTTGGGCGGAAAAGAAGTTTGAATTTCCGAGCTTTCCGAGAAATTCCCTCTCAATTTTCGGACAAACCGTGTGATTCTGATTCAAGAACAATGAAAATTCGGTTCAAGGTCGTTTGCACTTTTCTCACTCTTTCAAAAAAGCCCCCCCCCCCCTTTTTTCCAAATCCTGGCTACGCGCCTGCTGGTAGGTAGTGGATCAAGATCATATGTTTTACAGTAGATGGCATAGGCTCAATTGTAGCTTTCAAACCAGCTAAAGATTGTGGTCCAAAGTTTCTTAATCTGGAAGTACGGTAAGATTCAACCACATTAAAATCAATATCACGTGAATTACAATTTTGGTAAGACATGCCACTAAAAATTTGTTCAATTTTAGAACTAAAATAGTCAGCAAATCGACATGCTTGTGCATTACTTGTGATAGGCGCAGTAGCGTACGCAGGATTTTGAAAAAGAGTTGGGGGGGGGGGGGGGGCAGAAACTTCAGAAAATTTGAGAATAATAAAGATCGGCATGAAAATTGTTTCGCCCACAATCAGTCCGATTTTTTGCCCAAAATTAGGTGAAGACCAAAAAAAAAGATCTTCACTCAAATTTAGGCCGATTTTTCGCCAACCATTTGTGTGCTCAAAGCTTCTGCCCAACTTACAAAGGGGGGGAGGGGGGCATGCCGCAATTTTGCATACTATTCTATGGCCCAAATGCCCCCCCTAAATACTCCCCTGGATAGGCGGATGATTTTTTCCCGAAAATTTATCTAACAACTGATTCATAACATTATAGGTGGCTCTGGCGTTACCTTTGTGATTAGCTAGTTTTTCTTTAAAATACTTTTCTCTTTCAATACCATAGACAAATAATAAATATTGCTGCAAATTGGGCTTTGGAACAAGCGCTACAGTTTAGCAGCAAGAAAAGCGAAATTGTAGTGTTCACTCACAAACGGAATCCAGCATGGCCGTAGGAGCTCAAAATGATTTGGGGGGGGCAGCAAACTTTTGCCCGAAAAATGACTTGATGCATTGCGTTTCTCTGTCAAAATTGAGACGGTTTTTTTCTGCCCAAATTAAGGTGTTCTCAAGAAAAAAAAAAAGGTCTACCCTGAAATTTGAACGGTTTTTCCAGTCCAAATGAAGGTGTTCTCCAAAAAAAAAAAAAAAAAAAGGTCTTCCCTGAAATTTGAACGGTTTTTCCAGTCCAAATGAAGGTGTTCTCCAAAAAAAAAAAAAGGTCTTCACCGAAACTAAGACGGTATTTTGGCACTAGTGTGCCCAAATATCCAAACTATTTGCCCAAATAAATTGACCTTTTGCCCGAATTTTCGACGTTTTGAACCGAATGGGGGGGCGACCGCCCCCCCTGCCCCCCCGCCTCCTACGGCTATGGAATCCAGATTTGGGTTCCTTGTCAATGAATGGTTCAAAACTTGAACTTTCCAAGGAAGCAAGGCTGTTGGGTGTGTTACTTTGGACAGCAAGCTAACTTGAAAACCTCATATTACCCGAATTACCCGCAAAGCAACTACAGCATTAATGCAATGTAGACAAATTGTGGGTAAAACGTGGGGATAAAGCCATCTGTGATGAAATGGATATACACAGCTACGATACGCCCAATCATGTCGTATGCATGTGTGTCCTGGGCTAGCGGTCTCAACAAAAAGTATGTTGTGAGGAAACTCACAAAGGTGCAGAGACTTGCTTGCCTGATGATTTCATCAGCTTTTCCTGGCACCACTATTGGTGCTCTGGAAATTTTGCTCAACATAAATCCCATTGAGAAATTTCTATTGGCTGAGGCAATGCGAGGGTCATACAGAATCACTGTTAGTGGGCTCTGGCATGTCAACCCAATTGGTTCCTTTGGGAAAACAAAAAGCCATGTTGATGTTTGCAATGAGGCAAGGAAATTCTTACCTCTGCTGCAAATGCCAGTTGACCGAATAAAGAAAACAAAGGTATTCGAAACAAATTTCGAATGTCAAATTATGGACAAAAAGAATGCTATCAGATTTGAAAGCGTTCCAAACCAGAGCACTGTCAAGTTTTACTCTGATGGCTCGAAACTAGATGGGAGAGTACGTGAGAATTTTTATAATATTGTTCCCAAACAACTCCCCAAAACAAGCATTTTTCCACGTTGGAATTTAGAGCACTGTATTCCAGGCAAAAGTCTTAGCTATTTCAGAAGTGGCAAAGAACCTGCTTTTGAAACAATGCGCAATCAAAGTATTGTTGTGCTGGTTGATAGTCAAGCAGCTATTAAAGCACTCAAAAAGTGCACTGTAACATCAATTACAGGGCTCAACTGCATCAGAAACCTAAATCAGTTCGGTAAACAAAACCACGTCAGTATTGCCTGGATTCCTGGGCATGCAGGGGTACATGGCAACGAAATGGCAGACCATGTAGCCAAATCAGGATCTAAATCAAAAATACATGGTCCTGAGCCTTTTATTACAGTCCCGTATGCCAGTTGTGTTAACACGGTTAAGGATTGGTCCACAGATTGATAAAAATATGTGGAATAAACGGAAAGACTGCTTGAGGATGAAGGAGTCTGTAGGTTGGACGTCTTCCCGACTAACAATACGTCTCCTTAACCTAAAGAGACCTCATTTAAATAGAGTAGTGCAAGTTTTAACTGGGCACTGCAATCTACTGCGGCACAAGAAAACTACAGGTCGTGCTGAGTCTTCTTTGTGTCCAAAATGTAGCCTAGAGGATGAAACACCAAATCATCATGTAGGCAATTGCAAGCTTTGCCAAGATATTCGTGTTATACTGTATATTTTGGAATCACCAAAACCACTGTTCATAATGTGGTAACGAAATTTAACATTAACAAACTGGCCACGTACTTAAAGGAAGCTGGAAGTCTCTGAATTCGACCACTAACCAAACAAAACAATAACATAACAAAGCAGCTACGGTTGCAATGGGCCCAAATGAGGCCTACTCAATTAAACATTAATGGCTTTTTTCTAGGTAATTCCTGTATACTTTTTTGTGATACTGAGAGAAATTTGGGTTTTACGCTTGATTCTCATTTAGCTTTAGAACAACAAGTTAAAGAATATGTGTTTCAGCTGTATTCGCATCTTTCAAAAGTATTGCACGTATAAAACATTTTCTTACAAGAAAGGAGGTAACCATCTCAGTATCCTCACTCATTCTTTCAAAGCTTGACAGTTGTAATTTTTTGTATTATAACATTAGTTGCTCTCACAAAAAATTGCAGTATGCGCAAAATTGCTCAGCGAGACTGATTTACCACAAGAGGAAATATGATCATGTCACTGAGTTACTGCTTAAACTCGGCTGGCTTCCAATAAAGCATAGAATTTTGTATAGAATATATTTACTGACATATAAATGCATTAACCTTACTTTATTTGCACACCCTGAAGAATTAAAATCTTTAGTTTCAGTTGATTCTAAGTCCACTCGTTTTATTCGTCTTAAAGTGCAACGCAACAACATTAGAATTATGATCATGCATTTTCGATTTATGCTCTTAAACCTTGGAATCAATTGCCAACTGCGCTGAAAAATGAATTAAATTTTGTAAGATTCAAGGGTGATTAAAAAACTTACTTATTTCGTAAGGCATTCAATCAGAGGTGGAGTCCTTGAGGACGTCCTTGGCCTCGAGGATGTCCTCGAGGACAGATTTTGAAGTCCTTGGCCTTGGCCTCGAAGCTCAAGTCCTTGGCCTTGGCCTCGAGGCCTCAAGTCCTCGAAAATTGCCCTGTCCTCGGCTCGAGGACAGCACTATTTTTTGAGTTAAAATTTTGTGGAGCACTTAAAAAATTTTTTGGAAGACGTTTTTTCGTGGAGATCGCTTGAAAAATTTTTGTGAAGACCTTTTTTCTTTTTTTTTTTTTGGAGAGCACTTGCGCTTGTGTCCTTGGTCCTTGGCCTTGGCCTCGAGCATTCCTGTCCTTGGCCTCGAGAGTGTCTGTCCTCGGAAAGGCGGTCCTTGGCCTTGGCCTCGGATTTTTTTTGTGTCCTTGGCCTCGAGCCTTGTGTCCTCGACTCCACCTCTGCATTCAATCTATAGACATATTTTTTTTACTGATTCTTTACTTAAGCTACATCAATCTTGCAACACTCTCGAGTTTATTATTTTTTATGTTATTTTGTTGTTTCGGTTTTCTGTTATAACTGTACGTATTTACGTCACTTGCTTGTTTCTATGCTACATGACTTATGTTTTGCTGTGTATACAACTTATGACAAGATTTCTGAGCGAAAGACCTGCTTTCACAAGATCTAGTTGAAGTAGATAAACTTGCATTATTATTATTATTATTATTATTATTAAGCTTCTGACGCTCTTTGGTGACAGGAGGACAAAAATGAAATTGCTACAATGCATCTGAATTTTGCCCTGCCTAGTCTTAAGGCCTGTAGGAGTCAATCATGGTGGTTATTATGCAACAAATTCTGCCAATATGCAACCGATGATATGTCCGAGTGAGCCAAACTCGAACGCCTGTAACCTCCATAGTCTCCGAAAACTGAAACAATAAAGCAAGAATTTTAATGCACAGTTTTATTGGCAATTTTCAGGTTTTTGTATCCATTATTTTTTGCTTTTTTTGTTTACTGTTTTGTTACTAACTTAAGACTTCTATTTTAGTGATTTTTAAGTAAAACTTCTGAAATTGCTTTTGTTATAAACTTTTTTTTCAAAAAAATTGTTTGAGTTTTGATAGCCACGTGGTGGCTGTAGTCATAGATACTGCAAACTGCGGTATCTCGATGAAGCTACAGCGAAGCACAATACCCCTAAGAATTAAATTATCGCTTACCAGTGGCGTCGCTAGGAAGGGATGGGGGGGGGGGGGGGGGGGTGGTTTTGGGGTGACACCATTTTGGGTATGATGTGAAAACATAACTCCACCGATTAGTAGTAAATAGCCTACTTAAATAACATGGGGCTATTTTGCCTCTAGACTAGAGGCAAAATAGGAAGGCTTTATTTCACCGGAAATTTTTATCTAGTTTTTTATTAATTCTGACTCAAATCTGACACAAACTCAAATGCTTACTCTAAAACTATTCCCAAATCGAACCCTAACCCAAACCCTAACCTAAACCCTAATCTTAACCTCTTAAAAAGCAAATGAAAAAAGCGCTGATGAATATTTCTCATTCTCGTTTTATTCTCTCTAAGTTGAAAATTTTCGGTGAAATAGTTGTAGTGTTTTTCCTCTGTTTGGGTTAGGGTTTGGGTTAGAGTTAGGGTTAGGATTAGAGTTAGGATTAGGGTTAGAGTTTGGGTTAGGGTTAGCGTTTGGGTTAGGATTAGGCTTAATGCTATTTTGGCACTTGCGGCAAAATAGCTGTTAGGACTACCGGTATTTTGCCTCCAAATACGAAATAGCAAAATAACATAAGGCTATTTTGCCTCTAGACAAAATAGCCACTGTCTTTTTTTTTACCATACTTTGTTTCGCCCATATCCTCATTTGCACCGAAAACTCACTGATTTTGCAACAAAAACCTTTTTTTTTATACTTCTGTAGCCTACCGAAAACCGTCTTTGCAGCAAAGACTTTTTTTTGGTCTTCACATACTTTTGGACCGAAAAAGGGTGCCATCATGAAATCCCGCCCTGGGTGCCACCATCCTTAGCAATGCAACTGTCGATTATCAACTTATTTTCTATGCCTATTATTGGTCCGAAACAGCAAACAATTATTCTAGAATTTAGATAGCATTGTTTTTTTTTACCTTACATTAACCCTAGTTAGCTACTGTTCATTATAACCATAAATCTGAGAGTGAGATATAAAGCAGAGCCGACAATCACAGTATCACACTAGCAGCAGTCAGGCTGTAGCTGTGGAAAAAGAAAAAGTGTAAAGCCTTTACCATGTGTGGTAGACATGCAAGCAAGTGGCAGCTCAACTCAAAGATTGCAAGGTTCTTTGCTATCTACAGGTAAAGGCAACATTGGAAATAAAAATGTAATAAGGTAGGCCTGATGGTAGACCTCTAAAAGCTGCTGTAAATATTTATTGCTTTTGCTTGGGCTCATTTCCAAATCACTGCACTTCTTTGTTGTAACACAGAAGTGTTTCTAGTAACAGTGTTCAAATAATAATGTTGGCGATTGCTTGATCAGCTTAGGAATAGAGTTCTGAATTAGTAGCTAGCTTATCTTTGAAGAAATTGCAAATTCAATACACCTACCCATTGTGATAATAAAAATCTTTGAACCTGTGAATGTCAGTGATTTTTATTGTCACATTTCAAAGTGTGTGATGGTTTATTTTTTGTGCTTTTACAATAGCCTATTATAGGGTATTTAAACAATAGCTGTGTAGTATTGTAAAAACTTCGGGTTTTTGTTAGTGGCTCCCCATGGAGTCACATATTCCACTCCATGGAAGAACAAAATTGGGAGATATATTTGATGAGGACCAAACAGAGCTAAACTTTCTTAAATCGAAGCCAACATGTTTTGTGATTTTTGGAAAACCAGTAAGTGCTGCCTAGTCTATATTGAAGCTTATGTGAGTGGCCATGCATAAAAGATTACTTACCAGTATCTATGAGTCGATAATGAATGGCAAAAGTGATTTTCTTAGCTGTAAAAATCATTTTGTTTGACTTTCAGTATCTTAGAAAGCTGATCTAGATTAAGTGTAACCAAATTAAGTATATTTACTGCTAGAACTCAGAACAAACTAGGTCTTAGGAATTTATGCATCATCTTTGCAAGAACAACTGAAAAGGCTACTTCATTAGAAATTTCTGTGCAGTTTTGTTTTATTAATTCTGACTCCTATCTAACCCAAATTCAAATCCTTATTTAAAAACTAACCCCAAACCTTAATCTTGTCCTTAAAAAAAGTAAATGAAAAAATGTGCAAATGAATATTCCTCATTTTCATTTTACTTTCTTTAGTAACTTTTTTGTTCCTATGTTAGTCATAGTCACTCTAGTGTTATAAACTTCAGGTTCTACGCCCTTAGCTAGAATTGAAGTATAACTGAATTGAAGTCACTGATTGAGGCTTCCATTAGCAAGCATTAGACTTTTAGATTTGATATTATTTTTTAAATTTATTATTTATCTAGTTATCATAATAATATGCACAATTTGAATAATTTCTTGTTAGCATTTCAATAGAAAGTACTTCTGTTTCTTCAATTAACCATGTTTTCCATTATTTTAAATCTTTCAAATCAAATTCATCAAATCTTTTATTATACGCGCTGTATTATGCCAAATCATGTAGCAAGTTTGTGGGGCATATCTCCCATCATTGCACTTCGGCAACTTAGCTCCTTTAAAAGAAATGTCGCAGCAGTGGTGAGTCGTTAGTGACTCTGTGTTCGATCTAACCATCCTGAGATTTGAACCTCAGACATCTTGCTCCTGAGACAAATACTTTACTCGACCAACTCGCCAATGATCTAATAGTTTAAAATGCTACCGGTATTATTTTTCATTTCAGGGATGTGGTAAAACTTCCATAGCAAAACGATTGTCAGAAATATGGAGATGTGAACTTGTACATGGTATGTGGTCTTTAATTACTTTTCGATGTCTCACATGCTCTTATAACATTTAGTTATTCATTGAAATTATGTTCCATAAATAACACACTTCTGTTACTGAAGTTCGGAGTTCTTACAACTGATCTTTTTGCTTGTTTTATGCAAAGAAGAAAAGTAAGAATATTACAAAGCACGAAGAGTGATTTTGAAACCCTAATGTTGTATTTTGTCCATCTTTGTTCCTATCAAAATCTTTACAATTTCGCTGTCAGTTTGTAATATCAAAAATGTGGGTAAAAAGCAGTCAATATTTTTCCGTTTCTACTTCCAACCAATGGTTTTTCAAAAGGCCCATAAGTTATCTTTATCTTATAGTTTTTGCTGTATTGCGTTTCTACTGTCTTCAATTTCTAAGAGTAGTACCTACTTATTAGTCTTAAAAAGCTGTTTTCTTCACATTTACATTTTTTGGCATAAGAAATATTTGTGTATAGACCGCAAGCGTGTGAACAGGCCATAAATGACTGGAAATGCAATGTTTGTGTTCCAGGCACAGACATAGTGCAGCGCGAGATTGATATTGGCAGCACGGTTGGAAATAAAATCCAAGAAATGCTGATGAAAGGGGAGGCATTGCCATCTGAGTTTGTGATTCAAATGCTGAAGTAAGAATGTGGCATTAGAGAGAAATTCAATTCCCCAACGTCTACAGTAGACCTATTTATATTTTAACTTTTTTTGATTTTGATATGGCTTTGCAGTATTTTTGAAGCAGATTTTCATACTGATTCCAAAACTAAAAAATTTTTTTTGTTTGGTTGAACGGTTTTCATGTTACACGATGGTTTCTGACCCCCACTTTTGAAAAAAAATGACTTTTTTACACTAGAGGGCACTCTTTTCAAAATATACTTAAAGGAGGCCTTCATTTGAAATAGGCTATTATTTAAATAATTCGGAATATTTTTCTGAACACGTTATCGAAAGTTCCGTCCAGAAATTCCTCACCGTTCTTGAGATATCCTCTAAAATCCGCTAATACTCCGCTAATCCGTGACGTCACTTGCCCGAGTTTGGCTGAGTTTGTATGGGCTGTGTAAGGTATAGAGTAGGTAGGCAACAGTTTTGAATGTTTATCCTTGTCTAAATTAAGTGAATTATACTCTATTTTATTCAAAACTGTCTACTCTATACCTTACACAGCCCATACAAACTCAGCCAAACTCGGGCAAGTGATGTCACGGATTAGCGGAGTATTAGCAGATTTTAGAGGATATCTCAAGAACGGTGAGGAATTTCTGGACGGAACTTTCGATAACGTGTTCAGAAAAATATTCCGGATTATTTAAATAATAGCCTATTTCAAATGAAGGCCTCCTTCAAAACAGTAATTCAACTAAATGCCCCTCTGCATTTTACTTCTTTCAAAAAAAAAAAAAATAAGCGAATTGGACTTCTGGTTCAGTGGTTATGACCGTTTTAGTGATATTATTTGCAAAACTCCCTCTAGTGGCCAAAATGAAATTTCTTTATTTTTTAATAATTTTTAAAAAAATTTGTGTCTATTTAGTGAAAGAGACTTCAATTTTGAAGTTGAGATTTTGCTGAAGTGCCACTTGAGTGAGTAATTTGCTATTTATTTCAAAATTGCATATTGATTACAGTTTATATGCCACTTAAATTAACACCACTGCAAAATTTTAATAAATTATGACATGGCACGATTTTTTATAGTTTGTTTTTAAATATTGACCTAGATCATGTGAAAAAGCTAGCATTTAATGCAAAAATACAGCAACAACACATACTGTTTGCGGGTCCACGACAACTGATCGCGACAAACTGACCGCGAACCAACTGACCGCGAACAAACTGACTGCGGATAACGCCGATTGGCTGAAAAGGGCGATCCTAAATATATTTTTACTATCCCCAGAGCCATCTTGCCCAAACCCTCACTTTGTGACGAAATCACTGTGACGAAATCAGTGACGAAATCACTGTAACAAAATCGTCGCTTCGCGGTCAGGTTGTTTGCAGTCAGTTTGTCGCGGTCAGTTGACTTGGCTCGACTGTTTGCAGCATAAATATAATTTCAGTATTACTGTACACTTGTTCAGTACTGTTAGTAACATTTTGACTTAAGTTACAATGACGGCTTCAGCAATTTCAATAAAGTTAAAAAGGTCCTTTGATTAACCAAGAATACAATTCAAACCAATATTTCCAGATTATCATATTAGAGCAAAACAGGGTTACCAAACTTCAGCAAATTTCAAAAGTTTCTAAACTAATTAAAAACAAAAAAAAATCAGACATTTTTTGAAAAGGTTTGTTTGATGTGGCAAAAGTTTTGCATGTTTTTTATACAACTTGAAGACTGCTCTGTCGTTGTGGTTCTTTGTTGTTAGAATTTCATTTGTTGTTAAAGTTTCATTATAGTCACTGTCACATTGAACTGAATGCCCAGCTGCATCATTGATAACTTTCAATTCTGAAACAATCTGGCTGATTTGTTGAAAAGAAAAATCTACTTTCTAGCATACTACTGAATCCATTCTTGAAAACGTTGGTTCAATTCCAATTATTGGTTGATCAAAAAATAACCACGATTCATTAAAATGATGAATCCTTGCAGAGTGCTATCTACATATACTTTTCTAGTTCTGGCTTACCTATTCAGAAGTCTGTTTTGGGATATTTCAACAAGGTACTAGCAATGGCTTTTTTGGTTTCAACACCAACTAAATTTGAAAATAGTGCAAGTGGTATGTACCTTGGTGGCAAATACTAAGAATGCAACTCGACTTTTCGATGGCAAGCTGAACATAGAGCTTTATCTCTCACCGACCACTCATTTACAACTTTCCAAAGCATTAGCGTCAAATACGAAGCATCTGCAGCAGCCGGTGAGGCAAACCAATATCATGTGTCAATTACCAAGCCACATACCACTTGCACTATCTTCAAATTTAACTAGTGATGAAATCAAGAAAGCCATTGCTACCACGTTGTTGGAATATTCCAAAACAGATGTAGATTAGCCAGAACTACCAAAAGTATACGAAGATATTACTCTGCATGGGTTCATCAATGATAAATCATGAATATTTAATTTTTTGATAGAATTGAAATCGAACCAACGTTAAAGAGATACTGCTCAAAATCGGTTTTATAGAAAAATTGAGAAGTTCTTGAGCTAATCAATAGGTGCCCTAAATCTTTTTCCACAATTTCCTTTATTCATGAAAATAATTTTATCCGTTAGATTCTGCACCATTGGTAACCCTGCATTTTGCAGTTTTATGACATTACTAAAGGCATAATTTTGCAAAAACTACTCCTGAAACATTTAGACCTAGGCTACCTGTACTGCTCTACAGAATTTCTTTTGTGATGCCACAAAATTGCAAAATGCAGGGTTGCCAATGGTACAGAGTCAAACAGATCAAAACATTTTTTGAGAATAAACAAAATCGTGGAATAAAGTTTTGGTAACCACTTTATTACCTCAAGTAGTTCTCATTTTTTCAACAAAACCGATTTCGAGCAGTTATCTCTTTAAGTATGTATGGATTCAGTAGTATACTAGAAAGTAGATTCTTTTTTTCAACAAATCAACCAGTTTGTTTCAGAATTGAAAGTTATCAATAATGTAGCTGGGCGTTCAGTTAAATTTGGCAGTGACTATAATGAAATTATAACAACAAAAGAACCACAACGACAAAGCACTCTTCAGGTTGTATAACAAACATGCAAAACTTTTGCCACATCAAAACAAACCTTTTCAAAAAATGTCTGATTTTTTTTGTTTTTAATTAGTTTAGAAACTTTTGAAATTTGCTGAAGTTTGGTAGCTCTGTTTTGTTTTAATATGATAATCTGGAAATATTGGTTTGAATTGTATTCTTGGTTAATCAAAGGACCTTTTTAACTTTATTGAAATTGCTGAAGCGGTCATTGTAACTTAAGTCAAAATATTACTGTACAGTACTGTACAAGTGTACAGTAATACTGTAATTATATTTATGCTGCAAACAGTATATGTTGTTGCTGCATTTTTGCATTAAATGCTAGCTTTTTCTCATGATCTAGGTCAATATTTAAAAACAAACTATAAAAAATCGTGCCGTGTCATAATTTATTAAAATTTTGCAGTGGCGTATATACGAGGTGTGTTTGAAAAGTAACGGGACTGGGTTTATAGATGTTTTATTTGACAAGTAAATTTTGCAACATGTCGCCTTCAAAGTAATCTCCTTGGGCTCAAATGCACTTTTCCAATCTCCTCTGCCACGCTTCCACGCACTCCTGGAAGGATTCCTCCGGGATCGCTCGGAGCTCTCTCATCACGGCTGTTTTAATGACTTCTGAATTTTGAAAACGAGTTCCTTTGATGACTTCCTTGAGTTTGGGAAACAAAATGAAGTCACAAGGTGCCAGATCTAGAGAGTAGGGTGGTCGCTCCAGTATAGCAATGTTATTTTTGGCAAGAAACTCCCGAATTCCGAAGGCATTATGAGCTGGAGCATTGTCATGATGAAGCAGCCATGACCTCGTTTCCCACTAATCTCTTCTTTTCTCCCTCTCTGAGCGCATCAGACGTCGCAAGATGTTTTTGTAGACGTGCTGATTAATAGTTTGGCATTGTGGCAAGAATTCTGCGTGGACAATTCCATGAACATCAGAAGAAGCGATCAGCATCACCTTGGTTTTGGACTTGAAGACCCTCGCCTTTTTGGGTCTTGGTGACAATGCGCTCTTCCATTCAAGGCTCTGCCGTTTGGTGAGTGGATCATACTCGAAGATCCATGACTCATCGCTAGTAACAACTCTTTTCGGCAAGTTGGGTTCAGTTTCGAGTTGCTCCAAAATGTCTTGACACGGTTGCACACGCCGCTCTTTTTGTCCTTCGGTCAGCAACTTTGGTACGGTACCATTTTTGCACAGATCTTCCACATCCCCAGATCTTCCGTAATGATCCTCCATACCCTCTCACTACTCATACCCAGCTCATCTGCTATCATTCTAACAGTAAGACGGTGATCGCTTCGCTCCTTTTGTCTCACACGCTCAACATTTTCATTTGTTCTGCTTGTGGATGGCCTCCCGCTCCTGTGATCATCTTCCACCTCCTCTCTTCCCTCTTTAAACCTCTTGTCTCACTCAAAAACTTGACATCGTGTCATCGTGACATTGCGTCATCAAGTTCTTGACATCGTGTCATCAGTATAGACTTCTTGAAGGAACTTCAGTGCTTCAGTTGGAGTTTTTCCAAGACGGACAAGAAATTTGAGGTTGAATTGTTGTTCGACGCTCATCCTTCGCACCAAGGAAAAAAAAAGCCAAAAATTCTTAATTTTATCAAATTTTCACAAAGCGGTCACAAAGAAAGTGCCTTGACAGAAAAACGTGCAAAAAAGAATGTTACCACAGAATGCTGAAATTTGGTTTTCGAAACCATAAGACATTGTGACATCATGAAAAGCAATGCTTTTTTCTTTGCGATAAAAGTTGTTCGTGTAGCGTGCACACTGCACAGTCCCTTTACTTTTCAAACACACCTCGTAATTGCAATCAGTATGTAATTTTGAAATAAATAGCAAATTACTCACTCAAGTGGCACTTCAGCAAAATCTCAACTTCAAAATTGAAGTCTCTTTCACTAAATAGACACAATTTTTTTAAAAATTATTAAAAAATAAAGAAATTACATTTTGGCCACTAGAGGGAGTTTTGCAAATAATATCACTAAAACGGTCATAACTACTGAACCAGAAGTACAATTCGCTTATTTTTTTTTTTGAAAGATGTAAAATGCAGAGGGGCATTTAGTTGAATTACTGTTTTAAGTATATTTTGAAAAGAGCGCCCTCTAGTGTAAAAAAGTCATTTTTTTTTCGGAAGTGGGGTCGGAAACCATCGCGTAACATGGAAACCGTTCAAGCAAACAAAAAAAAAATTTTAGTTTTGGGATCAAAATGAAAATCTGCTTCAAAAACATTGCGAAGCCATATCAAAATCAAGAAAAGTTAAAATATGAACATTGAACAGGTCTAGTCTACAGCTTCTTATTATTAGTATAAAATTACCTTTTTTTATTCTATTTTCTTTGATAAATGAATTATTCCGTGAAAATAATGTGGAAAACCATGAACTAACTTTTGACTTAAATAAACAAATTTCTGCAAATAAAGTTACCAGGTCAAATGAGAATCGAACTAAAACTGAAGATCGAGTTGAAACAAAATCCGGTTTTTAAAGCAATGCAAAATCAAAATGTGCGCTTGCTTGATTAGTCCAAAGCGCATGTACTGTAAACAAAACAAGAAATTGCACTTGATGAAGCTGCCAAAATAAAATACCAGGTTCAAATGTAATCGGGAACACTTTAAGAATATCAGTATTTTAGTACTGGTAGGGTTTCTGTACTGCACAATTATTGTTTTCTGAGGTGTAAAAGATAACGATTGCTCGGTATATCTACTTGTCCTTACTTTTTTTTGTTGATTTCAAACCAACTACGTTTAATTGCTGTTTCAACTGGATATGATTTTCTACTATGACGTATTATAACTTGCATCTTATCTTTTTTTTTTTTTTCAGAGAAAAATTATCTTCCCCAGAAGTAGCTCACTATGGATACGTCTTGGATGGACTTCCGTCTCTTTCGGATCAGGAAAACTCCATTTACGACCAGTTTGAGATTATGAAAAAATGCCAGTTAAAACCAGATTTTATCATCAACATACGGGTAAGCTTGTTTTTCTTAAAAGATAATGCAAGCAATACAATTGGTTTGGCAAAAACCTGTCAAAAGTTAGAGTTTATTTTAGCTGAAAGCTAGGGTATAGCGTTTAATGGTTAAACATTTGAGAAAGATAATTGCGACGTTTGAAACGAACTACCTGCAAACATTTCAAATTTAAACCCAAATTTAAAACAGAACTAAATCTTTTTGAAACGACGAAACGATTTCATAGCTAGTTTTTTTTTCGGTCATTGATCTAGACTTTGTTGAATGACCGAAAATGAATTAGATGATTCGGTCAAAATTGCCGAAAATCATTACCAAGACTTTGAACTCATAAGCCAAAGTCGCATTGCACTTGCGAAAATGTCCAAAATGAATTCTGAAATGACCGAAAAGTAACGTTTCAATTTGGACATTTAACCAAAATTTCTATACGAAAAAATGAACCTAGTGTTGAGCGGGCATAAACATAAAACCTTAGCCAACAGACACCGACCTTAGCAAGGATGTTATGAATAATACGCGTATAGAACATCTTCTACTGAAACGATAGATTCGGATTCCATGCGGTCGGGCCATATCCAAGACTATAAAAATTGATATTCACAGCTTCCTCAAAATTGTAATTGTAATTACATGTTATTCGCCAAGTTGCCTTGGCGAGGAGACAGCAAAGAAACCTTTCGGTATTTGAGTCAATCTGCCACCTGCCCACAACTGTCTACCACACTCGGTGGAGGCTTCGCACTGACCTTTTGATTGCTGAACGTCAACAGGGAAGCCGTGATTACCAATTTTTATGGTCTGTGGTTTGACTCAACTGGGAATCGGTACCCGTGTCTACCGTTTCAGTAGCAGATGCTCTATCCACTCGACCACTAATTGATATTGACAGTTTAGAATAAAAAAGGACTTTGTGATGCCTCCATCGTGTGTGGTTGACAGGTGGGCAGGTGACAGCTTGAGTAGAAGAACGAAAGGTCCCGTCCCTGAGTCAGACACGGCGCCAGAATAGCGTGACCGGGAAGTGGGGGCGGAAAAAATATTTGAGGGGCACAGATGAGTTTTTTCCTCAAATTTGGGAGTGAAGACCAAAAAAAAGTCTTCATTCCAAATTACGCCCCATGGATAGCGGCTGTTTGCCTGCTTTCAAGGCCCAATTCTCGCTGGGGGCATGTTAATAACCTGGCTGGACGTGACGGAGTCTTTTGGTCCGGATCTCGGCTCTTGTCCAAAAATGCAGGGGTGAAGACCAAAAATAAAAAAAAGGTCTTCGGCGTAAAATCTTTGGCTTCGTCGTGGCGTTCACTCGTGTTTTGCGTCCTGGAACAAGACTTTACTCACGCTTGAGGGGCACGAGCAGTATTATGGGGGACACAGGTCCCAAAATGCACTCCAGTGGCACCGGGCGTGTTACTTTCTTTTGGGGCTCAATCCTCGCTCGGAGGAGCACATTTCTCGCGTGGGCGGGCACAAGCAGTGATTTGGGGGGCACGGCCCCGAAATGCCCCCCAGTGGCGCCAGGCCTGCACCGACTCCTGGCCAAAACAACTTGGTGAAGAAATTGTAATTACAATTACTGCTGGCAAGTTTAGGAATGGACCTAGCAATTGGCTAATAAAAATTTTGATATGAGCAATTGTGGCCAGGAATTAGCGAAGTGAACTTTTAGTCTTGTAGTTAAGCTGTTACCTGTGTATCACATACTCGGCAAGGCCTCGCTGTTCGTTTTAATCTGAACATGAAGCAAAAAACTGCAAAGTTCACGTTTTTAAATCTGTTGTAATTACATTTTATTCACAGAGTTTGCTTGGCTATGAGACTGCGAAAGGATCTTTCGGTCTTCTAGTCAAGCTGCCACCTGCTTACCTGTCTACTACAAGCGGTGGTGGTTTCACACTGTCCCTTTAAACGCTAAACGTCGAGCAAAGAAGCTGTGAATAACAATTTTTATAATTTTTGGTTTGACCCGACCGGAAATCTAAGCCAGGGCTACCGTTTCATTGGCAGACGCTCTATTCGCTTTTGACCACTGATCGGTTGACCCTATCGGGAATCGAACCTTGGTCTACCATTGTAGTTGTATACGTTTTTTTGCACTATAGCACTTGATGATGCTTGTTTTCATCAGGTCCCGGATGTTGATTTACTTCGGAGGAAAAACGGAATGCGAGTGGATTCATTAACTGGAGACACGTATTTGAAAAGCATTTGGGATCCTCCGAAACAAGTAGAAACTGTAAAAGTTGAAGGTGAAGGAGAAGAAGAGGAAATGGAAGAAATGGAAGAAGAGGAAGAAGTGGTAGGCTATAATGGAATAATAGTTATCTTCTTCAACTTCTTGGTATTTGACTAAAAAAGTGTTGTTTTGCGTCTATTTTTTTTGTTGTTGATATTTATTAGATTACGGTTCTAGAATCAGAGGTTTCGAACAGAGATTAATTGATAATAGCGCGCTAGGTCTTTTGGGGCATTGCAGTCCTTTTTAGGTGGCTGCTTGACTCGAAGACCGAGACGGTCCCTTCGCCGCCTCCCAGTTCCTCCTAACGCGTTCATAATTTGTAGGTCAAATCCTTTTGATTTTCGGTTTTTTGTTTTTGTGTGTATTTTGAGACTAGCGGAGACAAAATAAACTTCTGTTGTCTTTAAATTTCGTTTACTCTCTCTTGACGAATACCAACAGTGCCTTCGGGAATAGTCGAACCCGGTGTCAGTTTTTGCAAGATTCGAAGTCCAATTATTTGACCACGATCAGCCAGCAAGAACTAAGCAGATTTTATATTTTGAATGGCTTTTGTTTTCCCTCAACTCTTTATTAAATTGTTGAAGACTTTTCATGGTCTGGCGTTTTTTTAATTTCCAAGCTTAGCTGTAGACTCGAAGTCCGAATGCCTTTTGCAAAAACATGTCTTTTAGAGCCCATTCATAGCTACCACTGAAGAGGCAGCTGCGTCCTTGCAGAAATTTAATGTATATTTTTGCTTTTCAAGGGCGAAGAAAAACCGCTTGAACTAACGGATGAAACGAAAGAAAGATTGGTTCAGATACCAGAGCATCAAACCTCGCAAGTCGAAGAACTAAATCAACTTTACAAAGATCTTGTGCTCAAGCAAGTTGAGGTAAAGATAAATCTCTGACTTTTGAATGGAATATTGACCCAGCGGGTCATTAAAAAGACCGATGGATACCGGTACAGTAAAAGCGAACTTGGTTGTACCCAACGTCGGGTACCGGTACCCATTACCAGTAGTCGCGTGTGTGATGAGGTGCTCTTTGGTTGAGTTTTGTGGAAATTGCCTATTCTCTCCCTGGTTCTCCAGCATTGAGGTTCAGTATTGTCACAGACTTGCACTATCTATGCTTCAAGTTGAATCTGCAGAAAAAGTCCACCAACCGGTTAAATAAGAGCAAGATAATCAATGGCTGGAAGAATTTAAACGTTTTTCGTAAAAAAATCTGTGATTCAACGATGTTTGGTACAACCAGTTCTGCATCCACTGTACCGGCAAGTCCAATTCTTATAAAACACATTTTTACATTGCTGAATTTTCGAGGCAAATTATCTTAGTTGCTTTGCCTATGCTAAAATTAAACAAAATGAATTAAATTTTTCAATGCACCGATCAAAGATCATACTCTTAACCTGCCTAGTGGAATGAAGTTTACTGCTGAAACGGTAGACTCTAGGTCGATTCCAAAGTATTGTATTTGAAAATTCCCAAGTATTTTAAAACTAAAGATTTCAAAGGTCAGAAAAGTAGAGTGTCACGGTGAGTAATTGTACTTACGTCTTGATTCCTCAAGTGACCTTACCTAGGAGACAGAGAACGTGCTTTTCGGTTAGTCTTGCAGTCGAGCTGCCACCTGCCAACCTGAGGTAGACCGCTTTACACTGTCCCTTTTGAATGCTGAATTTCAAGCAGGAAACTATAAACACTAGCTTTTGAGGTCTTCGGTTTGACTCGACCTGTAATCGAATCCAAGGTTACCGTTTCAGTAGCATTCGCTGTATCTACTCGACCACCGATCGGTGAGTAGGCAAGTTACAGTTAGACTAGAAAATGATTCGGTTTCCTTGACTTCTCCTGGCCAATCTACGGTGGTTGATACATCGGCATTACAATTACTACACTTGTTTATTTAACTTTATGGCTTATTTCTGCTGATTTTTGAGAGAAAGTTTATTTCAGGATTATATGATGGACCACGACAGACAATATCTGATTGAACTGGATGGAAACTTGCCTTTGGCTACAATCTTCGAGCAACTCCTGATAAAATTGGACACGTACAGCGTTCGTCGGGCGATGGTGCCCATCAGACTTCAGAGCAATGAAGAAGAAGAATTGCCGGATGAAATTGATACGGTATTTTATTTTCGTGCGATCATATTACAATGAATAAACTCAAGATCGAAACTGCATTTACCTGATAACTTGTGAAGCCCAGCAATGAATTTTGGCTAGATGCAAATGATATTAGCACTGGTTTAAAGTCTTGCTTGAAAAAAAAACAAAAAAAAAAACGACAAAACTAAAGAAAAACGAACCAAGCAAGCTGAGTTTGCAGGAATCAGTGTTACGGACGCTAAATTGGTAATTCATCTAGGCATTGATTTATTCGAAAAAGATGTTTTTATTTTGTATATCATGAATAGTGTTAAACGCCTACGGATATTACACAGAAATACTGGTGTTTCTCGTTTATGCATCTCGATAGTGGCCCGACTTCTAATACACTACCAGTGTATGTAATGTTGAAGTTTTGGTTTGTAATTCCAACCTTTCTGTTACTGTATAGGACGAGTTACTACGCACTCTTGCTTCATATCAAATGCCAGCTCCCAGACACAGATGGAGACGTAGCAGATGGGGAAGATGGTGCCCTGTGGCTCTGCGGAACGGAAACATGGTGCAGGTTAGTAGAACGACGGATTTTTATTTGTTAATGCCAACTCAACCACGGTTTCCTACAGCTGAGTTTCAAACAGAGATTGAATGTTGCTAGCAGCCCCGGATGTCTAACCACTCAACCCCACAACGTCAATTCCAGTTTATTTTACCATTCGTTAAAAAGTACGTAGGCAGGAAGCAGCGAAAAATCATTCGGTCATCTATGTCAACTGCACCAAATAGCAATAGTTAAACAATAACAGGCGTAAACTTAAGCTTGGCGAAAAACTAACACAATTCCACGAGGTACAGTAAACGGCAGCACCGTCACAAAGCATACAATATTTACAATATATTCCAGTTATCGCGTTAGTGGTACCGTGCGTTAAGTTTGTCAAATTTTCGTTGAACTAGTTTTCAACCAGCAACAATATATGGTAGGTACAATTGAAAAATTGCGTTACTTTTCCTAATAACAATACGAGTCTAATCTAGCAAACGCGATTCCTAACTAAATACAAGTCTAAATTAGCTAAAACGTTTTTTTACAACTACATAAGTCTAAAAACTAGACGTCAGTAGACATTTTTCGAGGCATTGCATCACTTTGAATTTCAGATATCTTTGGTGACTAATACTGGTAGAGCTTTCAGCAAGATATGTTCAATCATATTCAAATTGATTCTGTTTGAATACGATTGAAAATTATTTAAGCTCAAGTCGAAACGTCAGGTATTAAATGGAATGTTTCTTTTTATATTGGCTTTGTTCTTTTCTGTCAAAGCATTTCACATCGTCTCACTTTTCTTCTTTAAAAGAAAATAAAGTGTAAGTTCTTCGTAGACTCTCTCCTTGATGTGAAGTTATACTGGCCATTGTTCGCATTTATTTTAGATTTTAAATAAAACTTAAGATTTATTTAGCGTACAACAATCGGCCACAGTTAAAAAAATAAAAATAACAAATTTTATTTTGAAGAAAATAGTTTTTACCAAGCAACTAAGTTGACATTTTTTGCTTTTAAAATAAGTTTTCGTACTCCAGCATTTACTTACGTTATAAAAAGGCTATGCTTTTATTTGAGATAGTTTGTGTTCTAATCGGTCATATTTTGCACAATTTTTTCGCTACATGATTTTCATAGCTACAAAGACAGATCTTGACTTAAAGGATTATATTTTTTGAAATTCTATTTTGTTCCAATTTTAATTTTTCGTTTTTAATTATTAGATGTGCATTACACTATTATTTCCTATTCTGAGCCTGTGTGTATGAGTTAATCAGTGAAATTTGTGACATGGATTCTTTAAGCTTGTAGGTTTAAATTTATCCTTTTTTTCTTTTCAGGGTAAACCTAGTCTAGCTGTTGGTTTTCTGGATAAAATGTATGTTATGTCATCCCCCGAAGCTATGACAGAGTTTCTACGAAATCCCAGGCCGTATTTGGTACCTCCCATGCCTGGATCTCCTTGCAAACTCGCTGTTTTTGGTCCTCCTCTTTCAGGGAAGACAACAGTCTGCCGAGTGCTGGCAGAAAAATACAAGGTATATGTCTCAATCGCACACTGCTATTAGTTGTTTAGGTAAATCAAGGTTGGGAAATTTGATTTTTGGGTTTTTTCATATCCCTTTTGCCGACGGGGCATGAATACCCTACAGAGGCCGAAGAAGAGACATTATTCACTAGGAGCATTTTTTTACCCATTTGACGTTTATTGGTCTAATTTTTAAATAAAAATAAAAGAATTGCGATTTCGGTCAAAATGGCCTGAAAAAACGTTAAAAAATTTGCGTACCGGTATTTTAAGACCTGAAATCATGCTTGGAATTGGGATAATGACCACAAAAAAAAATTGAAATTACCGAAAAAATATTTCCAAATTTGGTTGTTTGACAAAAATTTAAGCGAAAAAAAAATTCAGGCTCTGCATAAGGTCATGAACCAAATTATAATTGGAATTTCATCTTTATTCGTCAAGTTGCCTTGGCCGGGAGACTGCGAAGGGACCTTTCGGTTTTCAAGTCAAGATGCCACCTGTCCTTCTGTCTACCACACACGGCGTAGACTTCACACTGTCCCTTTTAATGACTGATGAACGTCAAACAGGAAAACTGTGAATACCAATTTTTATAGCCTTTTATTTAACCCGACCGGAAATTGAACCGGAGTCCACCGTTTCAGTAGCAGACGCTCTAGCCACTCGATCGCTAATCCAAACATTTAGGATTACGGTAGAATTTCCGAAGAAAGCTCTTTTGAGCTTAATTTTGATTCTACTATTTAACCAAATCATAACAAAGAGGACTTGATTGTTTGCGCGTATTTTGATTTTTTTCTTTTTTCAGGCCAAAGTCTTCAATTTACAAGACCTGATGAAAAAGAAATTCGCTGAGGCAAAGCGGACTGCCATTGAAAAAGCGCGCCAAGTAAGAAATTAAAAAAAAAAAATTATTGAAGTTTATTAGAAATCAATTTTTTGTGAAAGTGATCAAATTTTTTTAACTTTTAAATTTTCTGATTTCAATTTCTTCATATTGAACACCAACAAATTATTACTATTTAATTCAATTGCTGTACTGCACTTTTTTTTGTAACAACCAGTAAATTTTGAGTTGGGGCTGGCTGTTCTTAAATTTGTACGAACTTTCAGCCTCATTTGTTCTTAAATTGTTCTTAACTTTATTAGAAAATAGGTGACATACAGTTATTTTTGCTTGGTTAAAAGTTGTCTTTTATTACGATCATGATCGTCGTTAGACTAATCAACAAAGGCAATAGGCTTCTTGGAAAAAATTAACAAAACTCTGCTTATTGCTTACAAATGCGTTGTACTTCTCGTGTTCTTAGTTGTTCTTAATTTGTTGGTAAATTTGGAGAAAGAATGTACCTCGTGTTCACATGAAATTGTTTTTGTAAAAAATGTGTAATTGCAAAACAAATCTTTTGCATTTTTAAAGCGACATTGTTAGACAATGTTATTTAGGAAGCTACAGAGCAAGCCATATCAATGATCCAGAACAAACTTGAACACGAAGCACTCGAACGAGCAGAAAAACGTCGAAAGGAACTAGAGGATGCCAAACCTGCACCTGGTAAAATAATTTGATTTTAGACCAATTTTGCTTGGGTTTCAGAAAGAAAAAATAAAAAGTGAATTGTTTCTATGAGCTGCGACAAAAAAAAAAAATTTTTTTTTCAACCATTTCGACTTTAATTAAACATACTCAAAATGATAAAAATGTTGAGAGCGATTTCGTTTGTTTGCTTATTGTAGTTTTAAGTATGTGGGTTAGGAAGCTAACGATCCCAGTTTTGACTTTTGACTGAGATAAAGAAAAAATTCTTGAAGGTATCAAATTCAAATTTAAAATTTTATTAGTCAAGTAAAACTAATTTTCAAACTTTTACAAAAGCTACCTGCACGATTGTAACAAAAAAGCTGTACTGTGATGATTATTAGTACAATGAATGTCTTTTGCATTGAAACAAAATCAAAATTGGCAGTTCGACATGAGATTTACTTTAAGTAACTTTTCGCAGAAGAAGCATCAGAAGAAACGGAAGAAAAGGCCGAAGACGCTCCTGATGACGTCACTGAGAGCATTCCGGTTGATACCGAGTCGGTAATGGAGAGCGAGACGAGTTCGGTTCCGACGGTAACCGCTGAACACGAAGAGGTTTGCTTTTGGATTTGTAATTGTAATTACATTTTAAATCGCCAAGTTGCCTTGGCCAGGAGACAGACAAAGATCTTTCGGCCTTCGTGTCAAGATGCTACCTGCCCATCTGTCTACCACACACGGTGGAGATTTCACGCTGCCCCTTTAGTTGTTGAACATCAAGCAGGAAAGCTGTGAATATTTTATAGTTTTTTTTTGGTGTTACCCAACCGGGAATCGAACTCGAGTGTACGGTTTCAGCAGCACCCACTCTATCCATTCGACCAATGATTGATTTAGAGTGAAAAACTGCATCATTTTCCTCTTTTATAAGTTTTCAAAGGCCGATCATTGAGCCTCAAATCTCAATCATTGTGGAAGGCCGGCGTCCAATTTGACCTAACATTAACCATCCCCCAACGTTCAGTAATGGATCGGCGATACTAATTTGTCTCTAATGTTGTAATATGGCTTGTAGGCATATATTAGACCTACTAAGGTACAAGACTGTCATTAATTCATGCCCCTTTAGTCGTCTGTTTTGCTTGCACAGGCTTGTGAGAGAGCGATATTAATCTCATTGAAATGTTTCAAAATTTTATTTGCCAAGTACCAGTGTCACTTTTAAGTTATCGCCTGAGTTTTGGTTGGCATTGTATCTCATCCACATCAAAGGAATAAAAAAATTGCTAAAGTGGTCCTGGCATTTGCTTAAGGGTAGTTCATTGTACCAATTGTGCTATGTTTTAGGTTCAGCGAATGGTTGAAGAAGCAGTTCAGAAAGCGGAACAACTCGAAACCAAGCTTCCTCCCGAGGATTTCGTGGCTGTGCTCCAGGTTGCGATGGATAAAATGGTGGAGGAACGACTGAAAGAAGATAAGGATGCTCCCAAGTAAGAAATTAAGAGCCTTTGTTTGTTATCTCGATGTGAAAAATCAAAAAACAAACAAGCAATATTGATTTTACTCTAGTTTATTCATTTTTGGTGATTGCACGATTATTTGCTACCATATTGACATTTTTTGTTTTTCTTCAAATCATCAATATTTGTAGCTGCTTCGAAAACAACTCAGGAAATGTTGAAAAGTCATTTTAGTCATACAAGCACCACCGTAAATTTTTCCTAATTCTTATTAAAAAAAATTAAATAAAATAAAAGCTCAAAACTACGGGTATGAATATTGTAGTCTCAGTCAAGTGATCATTTTCACACCATGCAAAAAGAAAAATGTTTTTACAATAAATATGAGATCTTAATTTTTATTGCGAATACTGCCACATTGCCATTTCAGTGAATTTTTTTGTAGAATATTGCATGTGATTGTTTTAGAGACGGAGGTTGGATTTTGGATGCCTTTCCTGAAGACAAGGACCAGTGGTCCGCTATGGTAGAAGCTGGAATTTTGCCAGATGAATGCATTGTCTTGAGCGACAAATCTCCAAATCTATCGGTTATAAGAAAAAGGTTTGTATTTTTGTGTTATTTAATCTTCTATTAGCAATCTTGTAAATAATCTTCGAAACTTTAAATAAAATTGCTGAAAAGTGACCGGAATCATAACTTTAAGAAGCTTTCAGTTTTTGACGAGTTCAATCTTTAAAAATTGCATCAATTGAAGACATTATTGCGATTAGAGTGCTAACTTAGCTACTATTGCTTATGTGGGGGAAACGGCAAATTTTGATCGAAGCTTTCACCAGTCCACCGCACATGGTGAAGCTTCTTTTAATGCTTAGTTTTAATGCTTACGCACTTTTTTTTATTTGATTACGAATACACTTTTTTTTTATTTAAGAACCAGTAAATTTGGAGTTGGTGCTAGCTGTTCTTAAATTTTTACGAATTTTCAGCCTCATTGTTTTCTTAAATTCAATTGGAGATTAAACTGACTCAAATACATTCTTGCTTGTTAGAAAGGTGTATTATGGTAGAGATCAAAATTCTTGGAATGGTCTTTAGACAAATCAACAATGACGATATAGAAAAAGCCCAGAAAATTAGGCTGATTACTTGCAAATGCTTGGCACTAACTAACCGGTATTCTTAATTATTGTTTTATGTTAAGGCTGGCATTGTTCTTAATTTGTTCTTAAATTTTGAGCAAAATTTGCTTCGTGTTGTAAAAAAAGGTGTAGCTCAAGTCGTTGGCGGTTGATATTGCTGAGAATTATTGTTCCCGAGTGCAGCGTTTAAGTAGTGGTGCGATAGTTTTTGCATTGACATTAAACTTCTTTTATTAGTATCATTTCATAAGAACAGGAGGTTCTGTTTTGCTCAAAATTTAAGAACAAATTAAGAGCAATCCCAGCCTCAGCATAAGAACAATGCCAGCTTCTGCCTCATCTTTGAACCGATCAGTGGTCGAGTGAATAGAGCGTCTGCTACTGAAGCAGCAGATTCGGGTTCCATTCCCGGTCGGGTCAAACCTAAGACCATAAAGATTGGTATTTACAGCTTCCCTGCTTGACGTTCAGTTATCAAAGGGACAGTGTGAAGCTTTCACCGTGTGTGGTAGACAGGTGGGCATGTGGCAGCTTGACTCGAAGACCACAAGGTCCGTTCGCTGTCTCCTGGCCAAGGCAACTTGGTGAATAAAATGTAATTTTCATTTTGTTTTATTTAATTGATTTTCATCCCTGTCTATTAGCCCACTTGGTCCCCGCTCCAGAGTTTTTTTTCTGGGGTTACCATGGTTACTATTGCAATTATTTTTCACAATCATATTTCGATTTTAATTTTATGGGTAGTTTAGTCAGATTTTGAATTTCGATTTATAGGCCAGCTTAGTTTAGCTTTTGAATTTCGGTTTGAACGTCAGCCCTGCCGATGAGCGTTGGTATTACGCGAAATTTGAGTTCAGGGCAGTACGTGGGAAAAAATTTAGGTCTGCCTTTTTAGTAGCTGAAGTTTCAAGATGAAGACGATAGTCTAGTATACCGATAACTTAGTTCAGTGTTCTTCAACCTTTTTGTACGTGGTATACTTTTTTAGCTTTGCAAGAATTTTGTATACCTTTCAAATAGCAATGTGTTTATGCTGTCTGTAGATATGCAGTCTGTAGATGTAAGCTAAAAGAATACTTCTAAAAGAGTAGATTACTTCTAAAAGAAGTTACACAGCAGACTTTCAACATAAATTCTTCTACAACTGTGAGGTAGCACTTCACTCACTTATCTGCTGACGCGTAGCCAGAAATCTGCAATGGGCGGGGAAAGCCTCGGGAGGCAATTGGGGGTCTGGGGGTCTGTTTTGATGAAAATATTTTAGGCCTGTTTTGATAAAAATCAATGCTATTAAAAAGTGGCATAGAAATTAGCAGTACAAAAACATGATAATACTAGTTGCATATAAGGGCTGTGTGGGAGGTAGCTATTTGCTAGAATTTCAGTTGTCTTATTTACAAGCTGGTAAATCATATAATTCTATACCTGTAGCTCAATAAAACTCCAAGGAGTATAATCTATTTCGTCTAAATTTTACAGAGAAAGATATAGTTAGGGGAGCTAATGGAAGGAAGTTTGAGAGAAGCGATTGGTAATTAACTAATATATACTAAATAACCTTCCCCCTCTTCCTGAGCGTATATATTTTTTGATGAAACATACTATGTTAAGCATTTTTCAATAAGCGATCAAACTTGAATACCAATTTTTGGCCATTTTTTAATTTTTCTGATTTATGAGTTTTATTTTTGACAAATTAGCCCCCCTTAGTAAGCGTTTCAAAATATGCTTTAAATCTTTTTTTTGAGTCTATTCTAATACAAAAGTGCTAAAAAGGTGGAATTTTTTTATTCTGCATTTTGGTCGGCAGGCCAATGGGGGAGGGGGCTGTAGTCCCTCCGCCCTACCTGGCTACGGTACTGCTAATCTGCTTTCCCATTAGGCTAGTGTTTCTATTTCTGCTCTTGCCATCGTACCCTCATCTCAGATTACTCTGATCAACGTCTGACAACAAGGCCACCAGAAAGAGGATTCTCGACCAGTATCACACTGGCACTCCACTTAGCTCAACCGCATTGCGCTAACATCACTAAGCAGTTCTACTTCTAAAGAGTTTTAAACCAACGTTTTTGACCGAATGCCAATACGTCATAAACTTATGACGAACAATTGCTTTTTGTGATGAGCAATTTCACAACTAATAGCATTTGTATAAGTGGTTAGCTTAGAAAAAACGTACAATTTCGAAGTTTGCACTTTGATTTTGCACTGCGCAGTAGTGTCAATTTAATTTGTCGTAGAAAATGTGATAAAAAATATATAGAATCCATTTTTTCGCAATCATTTTTATTTCAGTTGAAGAAGGTGTTCAAGTCGAAGCGGTATACTCTTTGTATACCCTTTCTCAGTTGTAAACCTTGATTTTGATTTGATATACGCTTGGGTATACGGTATACCTGGTTGAGAAGCACTGACTTAGTTATTCAAATAGACCAATTGAGTTAGCCTATTTCAGTGATCAAAAATACCTTGCATTGTGTCGACTCCTCTTCACACTGATGAAGTCAGTTAACTTCGAAACACGGTAGTGCTCCCGCGATGGGGGTTCCCCCTCACCTGCGTCACTAGAGGTTGGAATGATTACCCATTTCGATGTGGAGACAGCATTAAGGTGTTGATAAATGAAGTAGGATTGTAAGACGTGATATCTCTGTGAACTATCAAATTAGTTCTGCCTATATCACTTCACGAGTAACTTAAAATGTAATTGCTATTACAATTACATGAAAAAGTGATTAAGAACACGGGCTAGTACAGCGCATTTGTACGTAATCAGCAGAGTTTTCGCGGCCTTTTCTATATTGCCATTGTTGATTTGTCTAACAGTAATCATAACTTTTTACCCAGGACGCATCAATTTGGGTCATTATATTCTCCAATAAGAACAAATCAAGACCATATGAGGCTAAATGTTCCGGAAAATTTAAGAACAGGCAGCCTTAACACAAAATTTACTGGTTCTTAAAAAAAGTGTATTTCTTACTAAATTTAATATTTTCACAGATACTATGATGCCCATGAAGTTGAGATTTCAGCTCAGTACCGGAACCGTCTGATCGCAGAGAAACAAACAGCGCTCAAGGTGATGAAATCAATAGCGATGTTTTTGAGTTTGTAATTTTTCCTTTTTTAAATATAATTACTTCGGTTTTCTTAATGCTTTGTTATTTTGATTTTGCTTTGTTGTAGGAGGTGGAAGAAGACCTTCGTTTGTTGACACAGAAAGCTGAAGAGGCCTCTGAGGAGACCGAAACTACTGATGAAACTGACAAGGATGGTGAGAAAATGTAGAAATTGACAGACAAGCTAATTCTTGTAATTTATGAGTAAGATTTAGAAGCCCGTCAGTTTTGCCTCTGTTGGTTGGTTGGAAACTACCCGATTTCTTCCTGTTGGTGAGAGCATGGTAGAAGGAAATGCCATAGCATGGATCCCCAAGATCATTTCCACGCCACTCTTAACTCGTTTTTTTTTAACCTTGTTAAGCACCGAATGTCCAGTAAAATCGTCTTTATTGTCTGTGTCGCAGTTTTTAGCCGCACATGTCAAACGATAAACTTGAAATTTTTCCGACAGTGATAGCTCAGTTGGTAAAGAGTCGGGTTAGTGTTCGAAACGTTGCTGATTCCCGGTTCGATTCCCGCACTGGCAATGCGTCGTTGTGTCCTTAGGAAGACACTTTACTCAGAAATATCATTGGGGCCAGAGCAGCTACCGGGTCTACTCGTTGTGGTCGATAAGTTTGATGAAAGACTTACAAACTGAACCCGAAATAGGATGCTCTGCATTGTGTGGTTAGGCAGGTGCATAGTACTTGATTCATATGTATAAATCAATTTTCGGTTTTCTAGCGAAATCTGAAGTTGCGTCAGAGGTGTCGCAACCTGCTTCTGTAAAAGGCAAAGAAGAAACTTTGAAAAGAGCAAAGCTTCTTGAAGGTCTGTACAATCAATTTCTTGTCAGTTTTCATTGTTTATATCGTTTCTATCGGTGTTTAACTTCTTACCACTTTTATATAAAAGTTTCCGAATGTAAAGAACCATTTATTATCGTTTTTGCAATATCTTTTTTTTGGTTTGAAGAGGTGTTCCGGCCATCTCGTGTCAATCTTCAAACAACCTTGTGATGTTATTTTCATCCAGTTGTATCAAGCTATATCTGTTCTATATGCTCTTGGTAAGGTTTAAATAGGACAATGGTGAATAAGCTTGCCCTGCAACACGTTTTCGAGCTGAAATTGTTTTAGCAAATTACTGCAGCAAGCACCCGAACCGTCTGATGCTAGTGCGAAGGCCAAATAACCGTTCTTAGAATGTCCGGTTTGTATACTTCGAATTGTACGCCTTTTTTACTGCATTGATTTACCATCATTCAGACTGGCAATGCTGTCCAACCCATCTCTAATGCAACTTTGAAAGAAAAGATTGCTACGCGAGTCGATCTCAAGGCTTGTCAGACACACGCATTATCCATTACTTCACAGAGACGACGCCGTCGATTTGTCTAAATGTCGCATTTAATCGAGATAAGGAGAAAAAAACAATAGATGGTAACTCTAAGGATACATTTTGTGAAAATTTTTAGAAATTGGACAACTGCAAACTTCAGATATTGGAATTCCGTCCCACGACGCTCCCGAGTTGGCGAAATTCCGAGAAATCTGTCGAAATTACGATAAGGAATGGGTTAATATGCAAGGCATCATTACCGGGGCTGGAGGAAACAAACCCATTGAATCTGACATCAACGACTCCCCTGAGGAAATTGCAGAAAGAGTTGTTACGAGAGTTGAAGGTGGATTATGAAAGCAATGATTTAATTGCTGGAGAGGTTTCCTACTTTTAAAAGGTTAAACCGATCAAGTCGATAAAGCGTTTGCTGCTGAAACGATAGACTCGGGTTCGATTCATGGTAGGGTCTAACAAAAGGTTATAAAAATTGGTATTCACAGCTTCCCTGCTTGACGTTCAATAATTAGAGGGACAGTGTGAAGCTTCCACCGTGTGTGGTGGGCAGGTGGCAGCATGACTCGAAGACCGCAAGGTCCCTTTGCTGTCTCCTGGCTAAGGCAAGTTGGAAAGTAATAGCATTACAAACTGGGGTTGCTACAACCGCGGCATGTGAGTGCAGTGTTGAGAACCAAACGGCAGACCACATTACAACAGACTACCCTCTCTACTCTTCACCTCACAGCACAGATGGACTGATATGACTTGATGAGGGTACGACCAGCTGGCTGCAAAAAACCTCTTTGATATTTGACGAGAAGCTCAGCGAACAAACCATTTAATTGGTTTTTAACAAAATAAAATCTTCAGCACTCGTCCTAACGGTTCGTTTAAATTTTACTCTTTGCATTGAACCTTGTAAAGCAGTGATTCTTTGCTGTTGATTTGTTGGCACATCTTTGAAATCACAACCAGTTCTCCCACTCCATCTAGAATTGCTGCAATAAAAAAATCTTTACATCAATGCATTTAATAATAATAATTACACACACGCCGATCCAGCACAGTGGTGCCACAGCAAATGATTCAAATTTAGACTTTGACAACTAAAGTCTTATTTAAGTCTATTAGGAAACCCTAATCATTCAGCACCCAGTACGCGCCTCTTATAACGGATCTCGCGTCTATTAAGAGGTGCGAGCACCCTTGGTGTCAAGAGTGACCGGTTCATCTTTACCGTATTCATCTTTACCGTATTGCACTTGGAATAGACTGTTGCGAGCCACAGAAAGTTGTGTTGGACCGGGCAGACTCGGGAATCGATCCCAGATCTTCTGTTTTGGTGTCAATACCGAAAACCTCTCGAACTGCAGGTGAAATTTGCAATAAAGATTTAATGTTTTCCAGGATCGTTTGGATACCGAGCTTGGAGCTTCACCGGAGTCGACTTGGATGAGGAGGAGGAAGATGGCGGAGCAGGAGCGGAGGAGGAAGAGGAGGGAGAAGGAGAAGAGGATAAAAACAAAAAAAAGCAATTCGGACACTGCAAGCACTTTGATGCAGTGGCGTTAAAGGTAACAATTAAAAAATTAGCTTTTGTTGGCAGAAAACAGTGAACCTTTACTATGAATGAATGGTGGCTTCTCTAGGACAAGAGTTTAGCGAATTTTATTTGTGTAAGAAACCACAAAAATAAGATTCCTGATGGTTTATAAATCCCAAGTAATTGGAATACTCGATTACGAGTTCTTTCTACCCCTTGTATGGAAAAAATCATTTCAGCTAATGGTTTTGAGAGTTGATGATGAAGACCAGCAGTCAGTGTTTCCAGCGTTGATTTAATTACATCAGGACTGATGTTTTGGACTTGCAATCTGATGTCTGATGTTTTTGGAGTGAAAATTTGATGTAAATTGTTTGAAGTAAATCTGATGTTAATTAAAGCGAATAAAGGGACAAATTCAAAAAAGGTGTTAGAAAGGAAGCTACAAAAAGGTCTGTTTACCCAATTGCATTTGAAGAAGCAGTTTAAAAGGAGGTAATCTCCATTAAAAAAAGGTCATACCATTGTTCTGCAAAAAACCGTTGGAAGAAAAGTATTCTCTGAAACAAAAGCTGATAGTTTTGTTGAAAATTTGCTGAAAAGCTCAGTTTTGATGTTTTGTAATGTTTTAATTCTAAATATCTTTTGCTTTTTTAAGGCGCTTTTGCGGGGAACACTGCTCACAGCCTGATACATCACTTACCAGCTCAGTAAACTTTAAACTGAACCTCTACTATATTATAAGGTGTCACAGGATATGAGCATCTGGGATACAGAAAATTTCTTTTCTCTTATGGAATTTTTCCCTCTCAATATTTAATAACTTCATTTTTTAGGACGAATTTGTGCTTTGGCCTGGAAATTCTGAAATCGCTGCGAAATACAGAGAAAGAGTTTACTTTTTCAAGTCAACTGATAACCGGGGTAAATTCTTGGATAATCCCACCGAGTACTTACCCAAGAAAGACCCTCTAAAGCCTCCACCGCCGAGAATCCTAATTTTGGGAGCTCGTGGTTCGGGCAAATCTTTCCAAGGACGAATGCTTGCTAAAGAATTGGGTGTTTTCCATGTATCATTTCGCGAACGATTACAAGTACGGGTTTAGTATTGCATAGTTAGCACAGTGTTTATTTAGAAGTAGGTGCGTAATTTTTTTTAATTTGCTCACCCTATTTTGCATCGGAAAGGGAAGATAAAATGCTTTCTTTTCCTTTTTTTGGATGAATTTCTTCTAAAAAAAGGTTTTCAGTTGTAATCACCGTGACTTGAATCAAAATCTATTTCAAATAACCTCTAAAAATTGAGGGTGCTGGAGAAAACGGAAGTTTTTCGATTTTGAGATTTCTGAAGCTACTTCACCAAAATTGAGGAAGTTTTTTTGCTCAAAATTAATTAAAATGACGCCACAAGATAGTTTTATGACTTTATTGCTTTAACCGAATCCTTCTGTGATTCAGATTTATAAAACAAACTTACAGTATGTGTAAAATTTGAACTGCCTATGACGCCATTAATAAAAAATCACTCGTTACGTCACTTTTTCCAAAAATTGGCCGTGAAGTAACGAGGGTGACGTCATCAATTTAGAACCATTTTTTCTGAAAACCTTTGGTGAACGCCAAACCCACAAGCCAAATTTGGTGCTCTCATAATCTCCGGGTTAAAATGGGAATTAGGACATTTTGCCCCCACCCATGGAAAATGCGTTGGCCAAAATTAATAGCCCTTATAAGAATAGTGGTATAATAGTAGAATATACTTTGATTTCAGTCTACAAATCATTTTTTTGGGATTTGATTAAAACTTAATACTTACTTGAAAACAGAGAGGGATATTTATCATAACAATCTTTTTTTGTATCGCTTCTTGTATTGGATCTAAGCGGAATATTAAGTTTCAGACAACGTTTTTACCAGTCTTGCTGGGAAACTTGAACCCGTTTCATAGTCATTAAAGTTAAAAACCGGAAATGTTATCACGTTAGATATAGTACTCAGTTTTTTTTGTTTTTTTCTCGGCTCTTTTTTCTGACTTTTTCAAAAAAGTCTGTTAACTCGCCCATTTTCGTTTTAGCTTCATTTTTCATGATTTTAGGAGATGATTCTTCCGAAAACCAAACGAAAGGTGGGTCCGGAACATGAGGAAAAAAGGTTGCTAGACAAGGAGATGTCTGTCAGTGTAGAGGAGGCGGTGAAGAAAGCCATTGAAAACCCAGATGAGGTAAAGAATTTCTACAAGTTTGCAAAAAAAAGAGAAAATATGTTTTTTTGATTAAGACCTTGAACGTTGAAACAAAATGTGCAGTAACTTGTGACTTTTTTTATTTACAGTTACATGCGCCCTGTGCAATAAAATGAGTTTGGTGGTCGAGCAAAATCAAATCGTAATGTTTAGTCTATTTTAACGGGTTCTTTTGAGGGATGAGGGCGCGGGAGACCCAGCACGGGTTACACCTCGTTTTAGGCCTGGGCTATAGACTTTGGATGAAGAAAGAAGAGCTAAAATGCCAAACCAAGTCAACTGACCGCGAACATTAGCGTTAGGATTAGTTGGTGATTAGTTGGTTCATTGTCAGTTGTCCAGGATCTCTAAAATGTCTTTTCTAGAAAATTGGAAAGCCTATCCAACAACCTTAAATATCTTTTTCAGCCTCCTCCAGCAGATTCTACGGAGGAAGAGAAATTTGACTTAAATGACATGGAGGAAGCGATCCGAGCTAATCTTGTAGATGATGAGCCTCTTCCTGTGGAAGTTCTGGAGACCATCGTGCCAGAGTTATGGAGAAAAGAACCATACAGGTGGTTAATTTTTGATTGGTTTAGAATCTTCCAGTGCAAAGATTTCCAGAAGCAACTGCACTGCATACAGCTTGGTTATTGTTGAAAGTATTTCTACTCTTCTTATTATTTTTCTGTGTGTTTTTTTTAAACTGTTTAGAACAAATTTTTCATGCCAATTTTGTCCTATGTGTTTTTTGCACTGATTTTGGTTTGAACTATTTTTTGTGCCGATTTTCATCGATAGTTTTCCATTTTTTTGTTCCGATTTTGGTCCAAAGTATTTTTTGTGTCAATTTTGTCATAAATATCTTTTGTGCCGATTTTGGTCCAACGTGTTTTTAGTGCTAATTTTGTTTAAAGAGTTTTTTATGCCAATTTTGGTCCAAAATGATCGGAATCACTACATTTATTTTCACTCAAAGTTTTAACTCATTTTGAAAATTTTTTATTAAGGTCCACTGGTTTCATTTTGGAAGGTTTTCCTCGAAATGCTGATGAGAGTCAGTTTTTGTTGCAAACTGGGCTCTATCCTGATGCGGCTCTCATGCTGATGGTGGATGATAGTGACGTCATCAAGCGTCTCTTGCCTCCTCGCATGAAAATGTGGAAACAGAGAAAAGAAATGAAAGACATGAAAAAGCAGAAAATCAAAGAAAAAAAGCAGGAGATTCGAGTAAGTTTGGATTGTGATTACTATAAATTTATATTAATGGTTCACGTCTATAGTATTTATTTCTACGCAACATAACTAGTACCTGTGAATGTTTTTGCCGCGAACCAAAGAGCTCGATGACGCCGGTTGAAAAATTAGTAAAACACCTATAAAATATAATGTCCCCAACAGGCTGTGTATTTCTATTTAAAGAAGATTTACTGTCACCACTCTGAAGAGCGTAACGGCGAAACAACCAGTTAGGAGTACTATTTTATAGGTTTATATGTTATGGTTTTACTCATTTTGCTTTTTCATCTGACCGCGTTTGTTCTACGAATTCTTGGCCAGAAACTTGTTAAAGACAAAAAAGTTCTTTACCAATATAGTGCTGACTGCTGAGTTTAAATGCGCTGGGCAGCTGCCCAGTTTACCCATTGGTTAATCAGGCCATGGAGTACAACGGAATATAACCCTACAAAATTTCAGCAGTGCGCTGGAAAAGCAGCTAAAGAATCTGCCGTTGCACAATACTCAAAGATTGGGCACTCCGAACCCTATCACCACGCAAATGACTGCTGTAAATTGGCAGCCGTTGGCTGTCTCTTGCGTCCCGATTGGCGGACGGATTCAACATTTTACCTAAAAGAAACTTGGAGATACTTTACAATCGCGCTTATTTTTCTGAAAAAAATACGGAATCGCTCTCACACACTTTGGGGACAAAATTTATGCAGTCAAGCAAAATTAATTTCAACACCATTACCTTCCCAATAGAAATTGGATTTGCAGTTTTTGTTAAATTTTTATTCAGAATGAGAAGATCGAAGCTCGGAGGCAGGAGTTGTTGAACGAGCAGAAAGAAAAGCGAGCAGCTCAACAGGAGGAAGAAGAGGAAGAGGAGGAAGATGACATTGAAGAGACTTTGATGGCTGAATTCGAGGTAATAGACTTCACCATAACTAACTTGCAGTTATGTTGCTAAACCTTTTTTGTTACACACTCACAGTAGCTTAAGATTTATCTTGGTTTTGGTATTAGTGATAGGTTGCATGATTTGCTCACTCCCAATTCTATCTCATAATATCGCGGCGTTTTTGTTTAGGCAAAACCACAAATCCTTCATTCTGATTACTTTTTTGCATTTCCTCAACTACAACTATCCTACATTGAACTCAGAAAACCCATCTTCAGTTTTTTTTCATACGTTTTTAAAAATTTTTGCTCCAGATCCTGTGAGGTCAGTTTTCCGTACAGAGCGAGGCGGGTGCGACCAAAAACTGCGAATTTCATTACGAGGATAAAACGTTTAGCATTTTATGTGCAACCTGCACTCCCGCTGCTGTATAGTGTATAGAAAATCGCAGTACGAAATAGCTTCTGCTTATACAATTACATCTAGTCTTTATCTTGTTTCGCTGTTCGATAATCCTCGCCGAAAGTTGGCCATGAAAAAGAAATATTTTTCTGGATATACGTTACAGGAAGAGGAGCAAGAGGAAGAAGAGGAAGAGCTGGAACAGGATGCGAGCGACAGAATGAAAGCGGAATTCGGGGAGCACTTTGATGATGACGTCAACAAACTACAGGTAATCGTATTTAAATTTTTCTCAGTAAGAAAACTTATTTTCGAATATGCAAATGGCTTTAGTTAGTTTTTGATTTAATAGAAAGTAGTTAACGCTAAAGAATTACAAATATGTCAATGAGTAGTATAAAATTTAGCTTCAATGTTATTTCTTTACAATTTTCGCTTTTACATTTTCGTTAACTGTTTTACGTCAATTATTACTTTTTCTGTGTTTTGTTATATTTTTTCTGGAAGGCTGTTGCGGCCATGGGTTCCAATCCCATCCCTAGTCATTTTTTCTCACAACCAGATGTTGATCCAGCGTGTGGCTTTGTGTCTTCTATCTTCTTTTTTTCTGGGGATGCGTGATTATTTTGTCGTTTATTTATTTGACAGACCGTTCAGGAACAACTAGAAGAAGGTTCTGTACCGCGAATCGAAGTACAAGGAAGTAGAAAATGGCAGATTGTTAAGTACCTTCTTGATCAGAAGGTTAAGACGCTAGTTCACTTCAGACAAAGCATGTTCGAACGAGTCTACCCCGTTAGCGAGATGGTGGCTAACAATTTGGTCCTGACTGGATATAAACACCCAAGCTCGTTTGGGAAATGGGACCCAGTGAAGGTAGGAGAAAAACTGTTTAAAATTGGTGAAGCCATGCAAAAAATGTATTGTTTGAAAGCACTAAACGCTATACCAATTGCGTCATGCACTTATGTGGTTTATACTTTACTAAAACAAGATTATACACTACATAGTTTTCATTCCCAACAGTTTTTCGTTGTTGCCCATAGATGTTCAGTAGGTGCATACTGAATATAGTCTAGCTGCAGAAAATAAATGCGTTGGTCGAGCAGTGGCGTTTCCCGAACTGGCAATACGTAGTTGTACCTGTAGAGAAAAATACGTAGAGCTTTCATAATGTACAGTAGTAATGCAGTTTAACTTTACCCATCGTGATGATCTTTTAGATCCAGCTTAACGATATAGTTGGTAACCGAACGTTATTGCTATTCTACCAAGATTTCGGCAAAAATGCGCCTCTCTCGTTTTTGTTTGATAAATCCTTTCAGGAAAACGATTTTCACTTAAAACCTACTTTAACTTGGAGTGAAATTTGTTCACAAATTATCTCTGAAAATTTGTTAAGGGGAAGTTTTTCAATTTTGAGGTTTCTCAAAACCACTTCAAAATTTGAACATTTTTTGACCATATGTTTGTTCAGTTTAAAAGAATTTAAATGACGTAATAATAAGTTTTTGTAACCTAGTCACTTTGAATTACAAATTTACTGATTTTAATTCAAGAAACAAACTTGTAAACAAAATTTGAACCGCCCTCTAACGTTATTCAAAGCATGACGTTATTTTTTAAAAATCGGTTCTGACGTCATTATAACAACGTCGTGAACTCAAAATCAATTTTTCTAAAACAGTTTAGTGAATTCTACTCGCCAAATCTTGTGTTTCCACAACGGCCTCTGATGTAGGTGATAGGTTCGGAGAAAATTTGAAAAAAAATTTTGCCCCCACTCAGTGTAAAATGCGTTCTTTAAATAGCCCGGTAATTACGTTTAAAGGTGGGTAAATGCTTAATGCTCAGTGCAGTTATGGTTTAATAAACATAGGGTGCTTGGTTTATGCACATGATTGGAGAAACACTGTTTTTCATGCTTTTTATTATAGCTTTACGGTGGTGACGTCATTCAACCAATGCAAAGTACTCCTACCTTTCCTCTGGTGTACAACCAGTATCTCTATTACTTGTCAAGTTTGGAAACCCGCAAGTGTTTCATGGATAACCCGATCGAATATGTTTTTAATCAACCTCTCTCCAAGCCAGTAGTACCATTTCAAATCGCAATAATTGGACCGCCAAAATCTGGAAAGACAACGAGTAGGTGTAATTGTATAATTTAAACTACGCAGTACATACTAATCGGTTATCGTTCGAATGGTTTCCGAGACTGCTACTGGAGCGGGAGGTCCGGATTCTATTTCCAGACCGGTCAGAATGCGGCACAGTGTTGCCAAAGATTTGCCACTGTTGCGACATTTCTTCGAAAGAAGCCGTGCCACATAGGCGCAAAGACGCAGAAATGGGTTCCACCTGAAATGGACGTTTTGCATTTTTAATGCTACACCACTATTAATAGTTAACAGCAAATAGTCGAAAATTGTTGTTACTTTATTTTTGTAAATGGTAAAAGCATTACATTTCATGAGTTCACACTGTATACTAAGCAGTAACTGAATTCCACTTTTTTTAGTCTGGCTCTTCTTAAATTTTGACGAATTTTCAGCCTCATTTGTTCTTAACCTTTTTTGGAAAGCAAAGTGGCTTAAGTTTTTTTTGTTTCTTTCTTGGTTAAAGTTGTGGTTTGTGATGAATCATGATTACTGTTAGACAAATCAATAATGGCAATATAGAAAAAGCCAAGACTATTCTCCTGATGCAATTCGTTGTATAATTGAATACAAATGCGGTGTACTAGCTGGTATTCTTAATTATTTTTTCGTGCTGTGGTTGGCATTCTTCTTAATTTGTTCTTGAAGTTTTTTGACCAAAAGCAAGCCTCGTGTTGCTATAAAATTGTTCTTAAAAAGAGTAAAACATCAAAATCAAACATTATAGAATCATTTTCTAAAAATTGAAAATTTAACCGCACCGATATCTTTACAGCCTGCGACCGATTCAGCAGCGAATACGGAACCGTGCGGGTTTCGGTGGGTGAGAGTGTTCGAAATATTTTGGAAACCAACCCGATTCTCAACTGGCCCAGCAGATACAGTCGTTTCTCTTCCGAGGAGAACTATTACCAGACGAATTAGCGGTCGAAGCTCTGGCGATACGACTCATGGACACAGTCTGCACGACTAGAGGGTAAGAGGTTATTTGGGGCAATCAGTTCAGTTTTTTCGGCGAACAAATGATGCACTTTGGTTAAAAGAAAATGATAATTGACCATTTGATCAAGCGCCTGGGGAAAATTAGTCCCGCTATTTGACACGTCCCATTTTTGGGTAGCGTACCACACCACCACGCTTGGGCGGTGGGCATGGGTATGCTAGACATCTGGTCCAGATCTTGGGGTATTGCTCAGTTGTTGGGTCTCCATGCCCTCCACCCCTCGGAAGGGGTCAGGTAGCAGTAGCACAAACGCCTTCGAAGTAAGTGCCTAAATTTGTAAAAGTTCAAAAGCTCATCTGTTGAGTCAAACTATTATTGTACTACTTATATTATTGAGACGATTCGCAATTGTTTGAAGTCCTTATCGATTAGCTGACTTTTTTTTCTATGCATGTGTTAGCTGCTTGCGATTCTTTCTAACCCGCTGCTTGTAAAAAAAGAATTCAGGCGTGAAATATTTTATGTTCCAAGTTGGATTTTTTTCGTGTTCTTGATATATAAGCCTCATAATGCAGTAAAAATGCAGTTTGGCAGCTCTGTAGTTTTTTTAGTAGTCCTTACAATTGCGGGGTAAACGTTTGTTAAAGTGTTTCCACGGTCAAAACTTCATATTTTCAACAGGTACACGTTAGATGGATTTCCATGCACCGAGGCCCAAATGAATCTAATGAGCAAGCGAGGTATACTTCCGGTGAAATTCATCGAACTTAATGTTGATGCAACTGAAACCTTACACCGCGCCGCTGCCGACGAAGCAACTGCTTTATCGGATCAACCTTTCCATTCCAGGTAAAATTTGAAAACTAATCAATTTTTACTGTTCTTTAATATAGCTTTTGTACTTTTCCCGATCAAACTGTGACCTCCACTGCGGAAAAAGACTTGTTTTTGATCTCATGTTCGATTGTCCCAGCTCAACAGCGTTTTTTATAGCTGCGTTTCGAAGATAAACAGTGATGTTATCATTGCTGTGTTTACTAGGATGTTTCATAATTTCACCTTTTTTGAAATTAAAAATGCTGGGGGTCTCATCAGATCGGATTTAGGCCACAATGAAGAAATAAAAAATTTTTTTTCGATTACTCGTTGTTTTAAGGGTGCCCCTCGCCCCCCAAAGTTTGATATTTTTGGACGCAAGAAAAATTTTTTGACAAGTGCGATATCTCCTTAACAAAACGAGATAGAGAGTAATGTTTGGTATCAAAATTTACAGAATGGTCGACTTCCTATCTGTAGTCAGTACGTTCTTAATCGCTAGCTCCAACAGAAACGACGTTATTTACGAAAAACTGTTTTAGCACTTAGTAAAGCTGAAGATAAGATAATATCAAGTCAGTACCGACTTGACATAAAAAGCAAATCAAACTGCAAAACAGTCATATGCAAAAAGAAAAAAATCAAACAGTTTTAGAACGAAAACAACAAATGGGACATCTCATTACACGCTGCCCTGCATTTATAGTGCTGGAGAGGTATATTTGTGGATGGTCTTTGGCTCCAAAAGGTACGATACGTCGATACAGGGTTTTAAAATGGCTGGAAATTTGAGCCTGCAACAAAGTTTTTTACCTCCCGTGGACGATTAGAGAAACAAAAACAACAAAACGAGTGCAGTAGCAAAGGCAAAAAACACACCAACAGGAGCTACTAGATAAGTATGAACGAAGACGAACATCTGTCTGGTTTCTTTGTCAAGAATCATCTCGAATCTTTTTGAGATGCAACAAATCTTTCAGCTTGCCTATTTCTCTTTCATTGCAGTGATTATGATTTTCGATAGATTTCCAAAATTCGGCTGAGCCAAACGAGATGCATGGCGCGGTTTTACTTGAAATGGTAAAAAGTCACATAAATGAAACTTATCTACCTCACGTTATTGATGATGTTGAAGGTAAAAGCAAAGGTCCAAATACATTGGTAGAAGGCGCTCTTTTAAACAAAATCAAGTCTATCACTAGTGGTTCTCCGGAGAATTTGATTGACAGAGAAGCTCCAAATGTGCGCATTACCCCCATTGCTAAGCTACATTTTCAAACAAACTTTGCTGGTTTTCTGAACAAAAAAGTATGAGAAACAGCGCAGATGCAGGCTTTCGAAGCGACCAGATGTGCTTACTGGTTTTGTCTTGTCAGCTTTTTATGGATATACCAGCCAATGTCAAAAGTTTGCTCTGGTATAAACAAGAAGAAATTAGTCATTGTCGTTGGTTGACTACGGCAAACGGTTATCTGCGAATGATTTTGTTTCACTCTTCCAATCTTACTACTGCAGAGAAGACAAAACTCTCAAGGCTTGTGTCATATATTGTTTCTGTATATTTGCCTTCATATCTGATGACCCACCTTAAACCTCATGTATGTGAGGGTCCTTTTGTGACATTGTTTCAAAGGAGTCTCTTGTAAGCTTTTGAAGCAGTTGATTCGGACGTGTGTAAAGTAGTGAACCGGTAATTTTTGCAGCATGCAAATAGTTGGCTTTCGCCACATAAATTGCTTAAAGTGTCTACTCTGAAAATCCACCAATAACCAAGGAAGTTTTGATATCTCTTACTTCACTACCGGAAGAAGTGGCAATTGAAGATTTGCTTTTGACGAGACAAGCCAAACTAAGAGACTTTTTACCATTTCAAGTAAAACCGCGCCATGCATCTCGTTTGGCTCAGCCGAATTTTGGAAATCTATCGAAAATCATAATCGCTGCAATGAAAGAGAAATAGGCTAGCTTTAAGATTTGTTGCATCTCAAAAAGATTCGAGATGATTCTTGACAAAGAAACCAGACAGATGTTCGTCTTCGTTCATACTTATCTAGTAGCTCCTGTTGGTGTGTTTTTTGCCTTTGCTACTGTACTCGTTTTGTTGTTTTTGTTTCTCTAATCGTCCACGGGAGGTAAAAAACTTTGTTGCAGGCTCAAATTTCCAGCCATTTTAAAACCCTGTATCGACGTATCGTACCTTTTGGAGCCAAAGACCATCCACAAATATACCTCTCCAGCACTATAAATGCAAGGCAGCGTGTAATGAGATGTCCCATTTGTTGTTTTCGTTCTAAAACTGTTTGATTTTTTTCTTTTTGCATATGACTGTTTTGCAGTTTGATTTGCTTTTTATGTCAAGTCGGTACTGACTTGATATTATCTTATCTTCAGCTTTACTAAGTGCTAAAACAGTTTTTCGTAAATAACGTCGTTTCTGTTGGGAGCTAGCGATTAAGAATGTATTGACTACAGATAGGAAGTCGACCATTCTGTAAATTTTGATACCAAACATTACTCTCTATCTCGTTTTGTTAAGGAGATATCGCACTTGTCAAAAAATTTTTCTTGCGTCAAATTTTTCTTGCGTCCAAAAATATCAAACTTTGGGGGGCGCGGGACACCCTTAAAACAACGAGTAATCGAAAAAAAATTTTTCTATTTCTTCATCATGGCCTAAATCCGATCTGATGAGACCCCCAGCATTTTTAATTTCAAAAAAGGTGAAATTATGAAACATCCTAGTGTTTACTATTCAGGCGCACAAAGAGGATTTTGCTAACGGAAGCTTGAACTTGAACCAAAAGTTAATTTTGTTCAGTTCAAATGTTGTCTCATTGGGCGAAGCTTCTTGCCTCTGGGCGACTTTTGTGTTTTGAAAAAAGCTGTATAACGCCATTTGGATGATATTTCATATGTTTTTAGAGCCATTTGAAAACTTAAATTGGCAGCCCCTTCAGCTCTCCACTTGTCTACAGATCAACTCCAAAACACATCTGAACGCTTGCATTTCGCGGTCAAATTTTTGTCCAGGAAGGAGTTGAAGCCCCTTAGTCCCGCTAGTTGCGCTGCTTGCGTCCATGGCTGTATTCAACTATCCATACTCGAGTGCCTCCATAAATATTTTGATTTATTCCTTGTTTGGCATAGATTTATTACGGCTTACACTTTTTTTGCCATTTCTAAGTTCATACTTCTTATTGGTTTTTAATTTTCTATTCAGTGACGACGTTTTGATGGTAAAATATGCAAGTTTCAATCAAAACATTGAAGCCTTGAGAAACTTTTACAAGACGCAGCATCAAAACTGGGTTACCTTAGAGGCTAAAATTTCAAAGTGGAAACTCTGGAAAGGCATTCAAGAAATCGCCGAAAAATCAGTTAAACTTGTTCAAGCCTATTTGGACCGCATTGCTAGAGGTAGTATGTTAGAGTAGAAAAGTGCTTAAAATTGAAATTATAACTTTCTTTACCAAGTTTTTTTCTTCCGAAAATAGTGAAAGGAACTTGCGGCCTTAGATTTGTTAAGCTGTTATATGCCCAGCTGTCCTGAATGTCAAGCAGGAAAGCTGCCAATATCAATTTTCATGCTCTTTCGTTTGACTTGATGGGAATCGAACCCGAGTTTATCGTTTCACTCGCAAGCATTCGATTCACTACCCACTAATCAGTAAACAGAAACAGTAAACTGTAATTTCATTTTAAGTGCACCAAATTAACGACTAAAAATTGGTTGTGAAAGCCTTTATCATGGGATGTAAACAGGTGGCCATTTGGTATTTTAGATTAAGGATTTGCATTGTATCAAGCAATCACTCGATCTTACAGCTGTTAAGCACTGACGAATGCAGGATTTGTGGACAAACTAATGATGTAGAAGTCTAGTTCAGCTTTAGATAGTCTCCGAATTAACCTTTGTAATTTAGGCTTTTATTTTGTGATCCGTAATCGCTTCAATATATATATTCTACTGCTTATAAGTCGTATTTGTACTCATAACGTTCCAAAACAGAAGCAGTTTGCGTAGGAACTGCAATAATGTCTGATTTATTACGTCATTCTACGATTGCTACGTAGGTGAGGCGGCTTGTTTAGCCGAGCTATGCATCAGTCCATCTGAGTTCGAATCCCACGTAGGCTTGTACAAACACTACTGTCCCGTGAGTCTCAACAACCGAGGAGAATTGGTTGATTGTTCTGACCCCAAATATCTTCAATTTGCTGTCGAATTCCGATCCAAATATTACAAAACGTCGTGCAAAGAAGACATGGAGACTTTCCTAGGTAAGATGATTTCGCATTTCGATCTAAATTGCCAAGTTCCTCCATTCTCTCCGAAGGAACTAGCCCTGTTTTGCCCTATACACTGTAAACTTTCTCACTTTTGCTGCGATTGTCACAGCTTCTTTTTTCTCCTACCTATGCACGATCAATTAAAGGGAGAACTGCGGTGTATGTGATTACCCCGCACTTATCTTAATGTCTTTCTTCTCGAGTCTTCAGCCTCTACGAAAAGCCATTTTTGTCTTAATCTTTTTCCTCTGCTCCGACCAATTTCAGATGTGGCCCGATTTTGAGCGTTCGCGGATTTCGTCTCGAAACGCTTAGCACGTTAGTCGTTTGAGCTCTTTCGGTTTTGGAAGTTCTTGACGATGTCTCTTTTCTTAGCCTCTCTCAAAATTTAAAATTGATCTTACGTGTTGATGCCGGTTGTTAACTTATAACCAGGGATGTGAAAGCGGCAAATTTTTGTGAAAGCGGTAAAAGGGCACCGTTTCCGCTTTCATTTTGGCCATTCTTATCAAACGTTGAAAACTTAAATGTGGTGCAATTTTTTGTAAAATATATGACAAAAGTTATTGTTCGATAAACCAGCATTTGCAAAGAAACCTTTTAAAAAGTTTGTGGTTCACTATCAGTGCCAGCCCCCAGTCTCCCACCCCTATTAATTTAAAAATAAACCATCTAACCTACCAACTTAGTTTTTGTCTCATAGTGTTTAAAATTCGCTGGTTTAGTCCAAAGATTTTGAAGATTTTCGCAAAAATTTTGGAGGCTCTGCCCATTTAAAAAAATCTGAAAAGGCATATTTATTGATATAGCTCAGCATTCACTAGCATATGCCAAGTTCCCAGTTCCAACAGTAAAGTTTTCTCACTGTGACAATAGGCATATACTATTCTTTAAAAAAAAAACAGGGAAGAACATTGTTCTGTAACCTTCTCTCAAACAAAGTACGGTATTGTAGAACGTTTAAACATAATGTCTTATCGCAAAGTAGGCCTATCGTTGCTATATTAATGAGGATTATTCTAATATGTAATCTATAACCACAGAATTTTCGCAGAGTTTGTTTTGCAGTCTTAAAAATACACGTTGCTCCGCTGAAGTTTGGAGCAAAGCTACATATAAAAACGAATTATCTTTAAAAAATTCTATGATTGTTTGGGCTTTGCCCCTGGGACCTAGATGATCCGAGTGGAAATTAATTCCACTTTACAGCAGATGCGATTGAAACGTTACAATTCTGAGCGCTTGCAAATCCGTCCCTAGACTCCGATAAGTAATTGCTTCTTTTTCAAAAATTTGACAGAACGGTTAGAAAAATTAGTGTCAGCTGACGAAACATGATCATACGTTTGTACGTTTCGCTTTTGGGCCGCTCCCAATCTGAATTCCTGGATACGCTTATGCTCAGATCCTTGCAATGACAAACCAATCACTTATTTTTATTCCATATTATGTTTTCAAGACGATGATAACATAAACCGTTTAATTTTGACATATCTGGAAAAAAAATTTTGCAAAAAGATTTTCAAGTTTAAAAAATTTGAACAAAAATTAACGTCATCATGTGTTGGGAAGCAGAAGCGATTCAAATACTGCTACTTCCACATCCTGCTTATAAGTCAATAAAATAAAAGAAACTCCATTTTCCAAAAATGATTGATTTTTAAACCGTACTAACGCTTGTAAAGATATCTCCTAACCAGTTTGTAACTGGCAATAATGACTAACTGACCAACGATTGTACGAAAATGGACCCTTACATCAAGAAATTTGGCTTAAAAAATTTTTTTAATTAACATGTTACTCAAACATTACATCGCTCTTTCTCCTGAAGTCGAGCTCTCTCACTGTGTAACCGACCAAACACGCACCATAATAATATGGAAAAGGTTAGAATTAAATATTTCATAAAAAATATTCCGTTGGCCAGCAAAAAGTACCTGGCGGTAGTCGACGTGCTCACCCCTTTTTTTTTTGGGGGGGGGGGGGCGGGGGCGCTGGTTATTGCTACGGCCCAGCCGGATTCTGGAATGCGTGAAATTCGCTTGTTGGTTGACTTCTACTAATTCTTTAATTGGCTAGACTCTACCTAAAGTTTGCCTGTTTAGATTTGCCGTCACCCCCCTGAAGAGCCTAACGGCGAAGCAGCCTGTTGTGGGCATTGTTTTAACGATTTTTAGGTGTTTTTATTATATTGTAAACAGGCTCTGACCTAGCGTCATCGAGCTCTTTGTTTGGTTCGCAACAAAAACACTTGTCATTTAAACGTGGTAAAATTTTTTGGTTTCTTTTGTTTGAGCTAGCTGCAAGTAGTTTATTTCCTATTTTAGCTTCTCCTGAGGTGTTTGTTCCTCCTGACGCAAAAGTTCCTCTTCCTCCTGATCACTTGCTTCCGAAACGGAGGACTCGCGAGGAAGTTAAACTTCTCTTCCCCATGCAAGTGGAACTCAACGGCTACTGTCCTGTAACGTACAAAGACGGAAAACTAAGGTGAATGATGACATCTTGTAGTGCTTGATATTGTTTTGTCACCGGCACCTTGATGACTAGTTATCAAACTACTGCACCCTTACAATAATTTTGTTGATTAAAATTCAAATCAATGGAAACCAATTCCACGATGTTTTCTGAGATCCTACTTTTCTGACCGTTTGAAAATCAATAGGTTTACTTCTACGCACTGGAGAAATACGACAAAAAATGCAGTGAAACCCGAAAAAAAATTCTCTATCAAAATATGTTTTTATCTTCATCAAATTAGGCATGACGACCAAAGCGTGGTTTGCCGCATTGAGATTGCGAGTACATTTACTGTACAAGCTACATTAACTTTTGACATTTTTTCAGATTTCAAAGTTGTATCGCAAAGCTTGAGGAACCTCCAGAGATTTATAAGCTACTAGAATTAAGCTACTAGAATGCCTGCCTCAGTAACTACTCTTCAACTCTTGAAAAAAGTGCAGTTAACAAGCTCAGGAAAGTTTTTGTCTACAAAACATGTCAGCAGATCTTAATGAAGGCAGGTAGAACGTAGCGCAAAAGCGAACTTGGTTCAAGTTATTTTCATACAAGCAGCAGTATGTTTTTAACAGCTGAAAAAAGAAAAATGTCAAGCAGTTGAGAAAATTTCCCAAATTTTCTGCAGTACAACGCGCATTATGTCAGGTTTACTGAGTTTGCGAGTTACTTCATTTAATGATTGAATTTACAGAATATTTTAAACAGCAAAGCAAATAAAGTCAGCCTGTCAAATTGTATCCAATATTGCCCCAATTTGTATTTTACTTTGGAAAAGTTGACGTTTTGTCGCGCAAAGTTCTTAATTGCTTACCACTGCCTGTGAGAAAAAATAAACAAGCAATCAGCGCGAAGGAAAATATACACGATGCCGCCGCTGAGTTAACAATAACCGTGGCATTGCCAACGTCTCTAAACACCTGGGAGTTTTAAACTCGAGATCATTTACATTTTGACAATCATTTTTTAAAACTTATTTTTAGGTTTGAAACTTTGGTGGAAGGCACTGCGGATTTGGCTGTGGAATATAAGGGCCGTCTTCACTTAATGAGCTCCCCCGAAAAGTTGGACAAATTTATGAAATTGCCCGAAACTTACAGTGGTCTAAAGTTGCCCCATAAATTACCACCCAAACGAGTTCTTACCCAGTAAGTCCAATATTATAACATTTGTGCTTAAAATAGCGTATATTTTGGAATGGCTACTTCACCGAAAAATTTTAGAGTTTAATGAAAAACATCCGCACACTTATTTTCGTTTAGAAGAGCTATGCGTTAGGTTTTTGTAAGAGTTTGGGCTAGTTTTATCGTAGATTTGAATTTAAGTAAAATAGCATCAACATTAGTTAAAAATAGATTGAGTTTTTCGGTGAAATAAAGCTTGTCATTTTTTTTGCTTTTCGTACCTGGTCACAGATTTCCCTTTTTTTTGTGTTTCTCTTTGTCTGAACCCGGGTCCCAAATCCAAGTGGAAATAAATGCCTCAGCCAACTAAACAGCTTTTCTTTTTGAACATTTGTGGAAACAAACATTCTATAAATTGCATGACCGTCGGCTTTCAGCTTGATCCACTCCTGAAACGGGATCCCTCCAATGCGTTGTTGTCATCGCTGAGAGAGCTAGCGCTCGTGTTTCAACTTATACCCCAATAGTCACGTTGTACACCCTTAATTGGATTGGGCGTTTTACGGCAGTCATCTTTACAAAGCAGTTTTGAAGGAATGGCTGTCAAACTTAGCTGAGAAGTAAATAATCCACCGGAAAACAATCAACTCTAAAAAGCGCTTAGGAGGGTGCGAATTTGTATGAAACTGTCGCTTTTGAGATGATTCAATAGCGCTAACAGCAGAATAGCGCTTCAACCGTTACATAATCGATAGTTATATATCGTTATATATTCAACCGTTACATAATCGTATTTCTGCGGTTCTAGTGCCAGATCTACGTACCGTAACTTTGAAAATGATGGACGCCAACCTCGCGTTTTCTTGCTGCTTTCAAGCGTAGTCTGGCCGGTGCTGTTCCTAAACAAATACGTGAGGAGGCTCCTTTTGTTCTAGGTAGGCTCCGGTATATTTCCCAGGTTTCGGCAAAAGACCAAAAAAAGGGTCTTCACTCTTCACCGAGATTTGGTCCAGTTTTCGGCCGAATTCCAGTGACAAGTCACGGCAATCTCGTGGCTAAGCTAAGCACAGAGGTGGGCCTGAGCCTACCTTGTCAAAATAAGTAGGTAGGCCGAGCCTACCTACCCTCGGCGGCAACAATGAGTCTCGCTGCGTTTTGTTTCGAATTTTGCATCGTTTTTGAATATTTTAAGTTTATAGGGCAACGCCAGATTTGAACTAAAGTTTGCAGTCGGAGAGCAAGTTTCATTCGGGCGACGTATTTACTCTTTTTATTCATGTCACAATTTTTACTTTCAGGGTACCTGGACTACCAATGCTTGGCTATCTCGAGCAAGGGTCATCTACTTCCATCATTCGAGCGCTCACAGCGGTTGGGTGTTTCAAACCAAAATTTCCATTTACTAGTGTTGCGCGATCTTCGCTCTTTTATGTCGCGTGCCATCTCAAAGGTAAAGCTTCAAGTATTGTGACGAAATTCCCTTTCACTTTGGAAAATTACTGGGTTTATGAGTAGTGTAATAGTGTGGTGTATTCACAATGTTGCAAAAATTAAAGCCTATTTATTATGCTAGCCAACTGCAAACATTTGTAAAAGTGTAAGCAGATGGTGATCTTTTTTGTTACAAGTAATGAAAGAAGAGCAATAGTTTTTGAACATTTAACTTTGAAGTTGATTTTCATTCTTTAGGGTTCAATCCGCGAAATTCCGAATACGTCCGCCGAAAATATCAGAAAAAGCTTAAGGAATTCGAAGACACTTGCAGTGTAATTACATACCTCGGAAACAATATGACCAGTTCTCTACCAAGAGCAAAACCCGTCGACTTCGAACAAAAAATGCAGGTTTTTTTGGGTCTGGAAAAAAGTAAACCATCCAGAAAAACGGTTCGATAAACAAAACTGGTTTGTTTCTGCATTTTTTACAAATTTCCATTTCACTGTGACTTGAAATTCGCGTATCAATTGTTGCTTAATCGTACAATAGAATTTTGATTTGTAATGTTGTATGTTCAAGTTCAGTGAGAAAAAATAGTACCGATAACAGCAAAACTGTATTTTGACCTCGAAGGTATGCAACTATGCATTCGCAGCCAGTCGCACCTCTGTAACAGCGAGTTAGTTTTTCCGTCTTTTCCACTCGATTAACTTTAATTAAAAGTTGACCCCACAGGAATTTCTTGTCTCGGTTATATTACACGCTCGAGTATGCATAGATAAAAGAGTTAAAACTCAAAAAAAAAAAAAATGCTACAGCAATGCCCCCAGAATAACGAAAGAATTTCGAACAAACACATCTTAAACTCGACATAATAACTACAATAATAACCAAACTACGAGATACTGCAAAAGTTGAAACATAATTTGAAGATTAACTTAATAAGAGGCAGTTATGTGTCTATCAAATAAGGGATTTTGAAATAGTTATTCCACACCACAATACATGCTTGCATAACAACACAGGAACAGTAATGCAATATCGCACGCCAAAATTCATTAGCAATATAATGCTTGACAAAGTGAAAACTTTTTACATGTTTACAACTACAAGTACTGCAAACGTTCTCATTGCAATTTAAAGCATAGCCTTGACAGCTGCAACTATGGCAGCAGCGTCGATTTTGAAAGCAGCAAGCAACTCGGTTGGTTCGCCACTGTATGGAAGTCCCACGACCGCCATCTGAACATGCTTGATACCTTAAAATAAAAGTCGGATAATTTAAAGTCCAACAATTTATCTGCGTAGGTATACAATACATAACTTACAATCTTAGCTTTGGAATGGTAGAAGAGCTCAATCAGAGCTGGATTGACCACAGGGCCAGGGGTCCCGCGTTTTGATGGTAAGACCGTTTTTTGGTCTATACCTTTATTTGGCAGTAAAATTCAGCAAACATACCAAAAGTGCCAAGTGCCCCGCGCAATGCAAATACCGCCCTGGGTACAATTCATCAGTTGGTCAAATCAACTTGGTATAGCTGCTTTCTGAAAAAAAGCCTTGTCATTAAAGGCATTATAACGTGGAATGGTGCTCTCACAAACTCGTTAAGCGCTTCGTTGAAGTGAGACTTTTTTTTTGGTAAAAATTTAGTTTCTGTTTCGATTTTTCATCGAATTCCGAATAAATATCGTCTAATTGTGAGACAATCTAATTGTGAGACATGTGATAAGTAGGTCCAGGCAAGATGCACGGATACGAAGAAAGTTGCAGTTTATTTGAATAAAAATTTTGTTTGTAAAAAATGTAAAAGCGTGGTAAAGAACTTCCAGAGACCAGATGAAATACTGTGTGATGGTGTGGAAACTGCAAGCAAGTTCTCTTATCTAGGTGGCAGATTGAATGCAACTGGTGGGTGCGAAACAGTGGTTACAGCTAGAACAAGAAATGGTTGGATGAAGTTCAAGGAATGCGGCGAAATACTCAAAGGTTTTCATTAAACACGAAAAGGAAGGTTTACAAAAGTTGTGTAAGATCAGCTACGTCGTATGGAAGTGAAGCATGGTGCTTGAGAGAAAAAAATGGCAATTTTGAGAAGAACAGAAAGAGCGATGATTCGAGCGATGTGTGGTGTGAAGCTATTAGATCAAAGAAACAGCCAGGAGTTGATGGACATATTGGGCATAAAGGAAACACTAGATAGCATGGCTAAAGCAAGTCGTATGCGGTGGAACGGTCATGTTTTGAGGAAAAAAGATGAAAATGTGATAAAGAAGGCTTTGCAATTTGAAGTGAGCGGTAGTAGAGGAAGACCGAAACAAACATGGAAAAAGCAAGTAGAGAATGAGATGAAGAAAAATGGTCTGGTGAAAGAAGATGCACGTGATCAAGCAAAATGGCGAGGCGCGGTAAAGACAATGACCATACGAAATCCGGCCAACTCCGTCGACGGGGACAATACCGGATCCAATTCGTGATGATGATGATGATAATTGTGAGACAATGCTTAAATGTTATGCAGATTATCGCTTGGAGACGAGCGAATGATGTGAACGAGGAAACCAACCGGTGACATATTAAAACTAAACAATCCAATGCTGCTCTTGAATAGCCAAATCGTGCTGTAAATAATCGTCGGAATTCGAAAAAAAAATGAAATAAACTCAAGTGTATAAAACTAGACCGAACAGGCGAAATTTTTAATTTCTTGTAGCTCACGAAATTTTCTTTTCGCACGAAATATTAGGCCAAAAAAAACTTTTTTTAGCCATCATGATCTAATGCAATGTATACTGTGAGCTAGCAAGGTCTTGGTCGTCAGCAACACTTAAAACAGCTGAGATTATCTCACACAGTGAAGAATGGAAAACTTGTGGAAGCTATTTTTTCTGTTTCGGTGAAAGTAGATTTTTAGAAAGTGTACAAAGAACATACATACCTGTGACATCAGAGATGGCCTCAGAAACTGCTGAGCCAATTCCTCCTTCGGGATAATGGTCTTCAACGGTGATAAGCCTACCGCTGGTCGCAGTGGCACATCGCAAAACTGTCTCTCTGTCCACTGGTTTAATCGTGAAAAGATCAAGGACTGTGATTCCAATTCCTTCACCTAAACGAAAAGTGTAACAATTTTGTGCAAGGCCAAGTTGGAAAGGGACCTGGAATCAAGTCAATTGACCGCCGCAAACTGACCGCTAAGGGTTAGTTAGCGGTCACCTGCCAGTTGTCGTGGACTCGGTGAATCTATCGGCCAAGTGATAGAAAGAAATACTTGAAGGTGTGGATGATTGGTTGGATTTACGGGCTCTTACCTACGGATGAGGGTAAAATGCAACGTAATGTGTTGGCAAACCCAAAAAAGAAAAATGGATGAATTTTCGCACCACTCAGAGTGGACTAGGCGGACTACAGCCGATAAGAATCACGCATGACAATATTGCAACAGCATGTCCCTCATCTCGGAAAGAGTTGAGTAGCACCCCCACCACTTCCGAGCGTAGTTGGGAACCCACTCCCCATTGGCCACCTTATGACCTGTGGTTGAGAGCAGCTTCGACATTCTGACCTAAACAAGGAGCTAGGGAGAATTTGAAAGTGTTATTTCAAGAAGTATTGCTCTAAATAGCTACACGCACATTTTGTCATCAGTATTTATATTCCATAATAGCATTAACAACGTTTTTGTAAGTAAAAAAATAGTTGTATTCTGAAAAAGCGAGAAATCCTTCCACCCATAACAGTTTTAATGAACTACAACACAGGTACCAGAAACTTCGTTTGATTCTCAATTAAGTGAAAATATTTCCCACGAAAAGGCCAGTTAGTTCAGCGGTAACATGTTCGTCAATGGAGCGGGAGGTCCGAGGTTCAAATCTTGGGTTGGTCAAATCGGATACACTGTTGCGCCACCGCTGCAACATTTCTTCGAAAATGGCTGTGTTACCCGGTCGCAATGACGCGGAGACGGGCCCCACAAACTAACATGTACATAAATTACAAAAAAGTCTAATAAAAAGCCGTAAAACAACCAAAATTTCGACTGAATTAAAATACAAATTGAAAACACATTAAATCTATGCATCACCTTAAAACTCCGAATGTTTTTCAATATGCTTCAACGTGTCTTTAATCACGGAAGTGAGAATTTCACTTATATTAACTTGATAAAAGCCTTTAAAATGCAACGCAAGCAGAACGTCCAAGTTTTATAAACTCTGTTAGCACATTCATTGTGTATAGTTACCCAAGAATCATGCTATGAATGCAGAATCCGGTTTAAACAGGAAATTACCGGTATACAGTAGGTATTACGTGTTCAGGCTTTCTTAATTGTTTGCTTTTGAGCAATAAGCGAAAGCGACTACATCGTGATCTATATATTCTTCTATTTTGGTATATGCGGCTAGAAGTTCTTTGTTATCCTCGATATGAAAAAATTTAATAATTTATAGGAATACGCAAAAAAACAATTATAATTTGTAAAAACTTTAAATAATTTATGGTAAGTGTTAAAATCTCATTTTAAGATTTATTGTCAACAAACTAAGCAATTTCTGAGATTAACGATCGATTTTACACAAAAGTGAATTTGCCGGCAACAGGATTGATAGAATTCGTTAATTTAAATAACTTTTATATATTCATCAATTTATAAAACAAAGTGAAACTTCGCCAAACAAAAATCCCCATCGATATATCACGGGTGAGTGGCTCTGCCGTGGTGAAGGGATGGACAACCCCCAAAGCACTGCAATTAGTCAAAAACGTTTAACTGCTAAACTGAGATCTTGTGAAAACAAACGTAACTTAGCGATGTCGTTGTTTTCGAATAACCTACTACAGGTATTGTGATTTAAGCAGTTATTCAGAAGCTGTAGCCAACAAACGCAATTAAACCGGTTCGCTTAAGCTTAAGCAGTCAACCTACCAACTGTGCAAACAATTCGTGATGACTTTACACTGCCGCTGTTCTAACTTCTAACTATCGTACCATAGTAGGCGCCGTGAAACTTACCAGCGCTGTTTTTACCCGTCCTCTGGTTGGCTTTTTGAAATACTTAGAAAAACAGCGCGGGCGTGACTGTTTTCCGTGAGCGTTCGTGAGTCAAAAAAGCGACATCCGTTTATAAAAAGCGCCGGGGCAAAAAAAGATAATTGAACCTTTTCACGATTTTTTCTATTGGCTATTATCGAGGACTGCAGTGTTAAAAGTGACGCTTTTCCGCCTCTAAACAAAGCGGCTACTATACAGAAAAAACTAAACAAAGACCTCGAAACTTAAGATACTAATAAATATTCCGAAAGCTTATGGCTTTAGAAAATACATATTGGGCGGCAAAAACGATGATCTTATTTCTATTAAATTAAAAAAGGATTATGCGATCGCTCACACTCTACAAACCATGTGCCACGAAAAAGCCTCTAACTCAGTTTTCCTTGAAAATCAAAAAGAAGCGTAAAACAAACATTACAGAATTTTTCCGTGCTTACTGCTTAACTCAATCATTAAGAGCGACCCAGATTTTGAAAATTCTGCTTTCTAAACATCAAAAATCGAATGCCTATTCTGGCTACTACATTCAGTAGTAGTGATTTCGAGTAAAATCATCAAGTACTGTTCCACAAGCCTCCAAAATAGTCAAAACCAATTTAATTTACCTTTTAAGATGTCCGCGGCCTTCAAAGCTTCGTCTAATGTGACGCCGCCACCGATCACCGTCACTTTGTCGCCGGTGTTTTGGCGCAAAACTTGAGCCTTTCCGATTTCGAATTTCGTTTCACCAGTGTAGACTACTGAAGTGGGGGTCCGGGCCCCACGAATGTAGCAAATGCCCTTTGTGTTTGCACACAGTTCCACTGCCCTTTCAACGGCCACAACGTCAGAAGGATAGAAGACCGTCGAGCCTTGGACTGCTCGGAACATTGCCAGGTCCTCAAGAGCCATCTGACTTGGTCCGTCAGCCCCTGCGAAAATAAAAAGGCTTTTGCACATTCAACAAGTTTTGCAACTCTACTACGTATAGTGAGTTGAAAATGACGATAGCGTTTTGGTTGCACATTTGCTGCACCAGAAATGCGAACGACTTTAGATTTTTGCCCGTAGTCGACTTTGGGATTTGGTAGCGTTCTAACACTACTAAATGCCTCTAACAACTTCGTAAATTCGTGGATATTTCAACAAAATGACTGTCTATACTTATAAATCTGATATTAAAGTGAGATCTAATTATCAAGAGTGAGAACTAAAGGTATCAAAGTCTACAAAATTGGCGACAAACTCACCAATGGATATTCCACAATGGGAGCCGAAGAAGTTGCAGTTGGTATGCGACACAGATCCCATTCGAATGTGGTCATAAGCACGGCAAAGGAAAGCGGCAAAAGTGCTCACAAATGCAATAGCTCTGTCCCGGCAAGCCAGTCCAATTCCAACTCCTACCTAAAACACATAAATACAAAAACATAACCTACCGCGAATTACAAATGCTAACTAGTTTTAGTCAAACACTACGTAGCGTTTGATGCTAGTTAGCATCAAAGTTCTCAACTTGCAGCAATTTTGAGCAAATGAGTGTTGATTCATTACGTTTGGTTTCCAAAATTGAAAACCGTCAAGTAAAATGGATACAGAAACGCATTTCTCCGATTTAGTTTTAGAATTGTATATAATATTATATTCAGTTTTCTTACTAGATTAATATTTGGCCGAGATAAAGTCTTTTGCTTCTGTTTATCCACGTCAAAAATGACAAGGCTTGTGAACCTACACTTTATAAAACAAAAAATTGATAAATGCTTGAACAAAAGCATAAAACATTAACTAATCCCACTTACTATTCTTAGACATAAAAAAGCATTAATGAGCAATATATAACTAAAGATAGCGATAGACATTACAAAAGCGTTCAACACAGTTGTTTTGCTATAGTTACTTTGGCTTGCAGCTAAATAGATAAGTGGCTTTTCTTCCAATTCAGCAAATAATGAAAAGCGTTTGAACGTTCAGTGGTGAATTGTACCGATAATGTAGCAGCCAAGAAACAAAAAAATACGAAAAAAAAGTTACCATGTTCTGCTCGGCAATGTAGCATTCAATGAAACGATCAGGGTAAGCTTTCTTGTACTCTTGAGAGTGAGTAGAGTTCTTCATGTCACCATCAAGGATATTACGCGGTCGCAGTTATTTCCAATCTTAACCAGAGCTTTTCCGTAGCTCGCACGAGTAGCCAGCTACAAAATTTATATGGAGTTAACCATCTCTGTCAAGGAACAGTCGAATTAAATTTGCTTCAGCTTGGCATCAATTCTAAATTTGAAGTAAAAATAACTGGATGGCAAAACTAACAACGAATAAAATCTCTAAAATGATTACATTTACCCAATTTTACACCGGATATTTGACCAAAGCATTTTACCCAGGAAGATGGGGGGGACAAAAATGTCACCCCTATAATACCGTCAGGATACTGTCTAAAGCTTTCCATTAACCGATATAAATATTTTGGAAACCTTCTTTCCCAATTCGTATCAGGAGGAGGAAAGAGTGACGTTTTTGAAGTTGGTGGGTTTTGTATCATCTTCAGGTTTTGGTGGAGTTAAAGTCACCCAGATGGTTGGGCCACCAACTTTTCAATTTCAGCAACTATTTCGTCTTTCACAGCCGCTGGAACTGGTTTGCCATGAAAACCATGAAGATTTTCTTGCCTAAAAACAAAATATAGGTTTCTGTCATTTTTTGACACAATGTGGTACAATTGCTAACAAACAACAATACAGTGTTGCGCAAGGACAAACATAAATATGGAAATAGCTCTGCAACGTCCCTGTAGCTTTTTTACTAGCTACAAATAGTTACTTCCTACATTAGTGCTGAGATTGTGGAAACGTTCGCACTTACGTCCTTCACAGAAAACGATTAGAAATTTGGTTGGCCTGATCACCTGTATACAACAATAGCCGCATCATAAATTATTAAGAACGCTCTGCATTCACATCTTTCTGTACCTCAAAACCTACCTTAAACACTTACTACGTTCTGATATCCAGATTTTTCGACATTTAAGGCTGCAAATGAGCTTGTTCAAGCAAGAAAACCACCGAATTAAAAAAACAGTTTTCGAGTTGTGAAGATGAGTTACTTACCTTTCATGTTCTTTCCCTTTAAAGTCTTAGCGACAATACACGTCGGCATATCTTTGCACAGTTCAGCGAAGTGAAAGCTTTTGAGCAGGTCTGAAACACTGTGGCCATCGACCTCAAGAGCATTCCATCTAAAAATGGATAAATTTCCCGATCAGTTGGGACAGGATCGATTCCGGTTTAGGCCAAACCAAATGATTTCAAAAGATATTTGTTTCAATTTTTAATTTTCTTAAAATTGAGACAGTGCAAAGTCTTTTTGCAAGAAAGGTGAGCAAATGGAGTCGAAGACGCAAGATCCTTTTCGCTGTCTTTTGGCAAAAAACGTCTTGGTAATAAATACGGTTTATACTTAATATCTGATGGACATTGTAAATCCAAATCTCTATCAACCTTATTTGTAAGTACAAAGCAATTTTTCCAAATTGCAAACAAAATTTCGCGCACAAATCGATTGCCAGCACTTTATCATTTTCCTTAATTTACATTAAGAGATAGAGTGCGCAAATAAATTTACATTTGATAAAAGTCGCTAGAAACAGTAAGATAAGTTTTGTAAAATTTTAACCTTTAGCGTTCGAAATATCAAACTAAAGCATCACCAAATGACTGACACCTATGTAAAATAGCAAAGTAGCAAAGAAATTTTTTATGATGCATACCCAAAAGCGTCCGCTCTTCGTCTGTAAGCTTCAATGTTGTGGCCCAACGAGGTTTCCTCTGACTGGCCCAAACGATTGACGTCAATAATTGCCACCAAATTATCCAACCTGGACAAAATGCTCATGTGATGCTATAGCGCAGTTTTGTGATTTCGTTAAAATAAAACACATTTACGAGATATGATTAATAGACACAACGCACATCGTAAGGTGATGTTTTATATGACTAATGAGAACGTTTCAAACAAATGGACAAGCACATGATGAGCATTGAGAAGCATCTACTTTTTTTTCCAAATATCGTTTTATTCCTGGTTTTAATTTCAAGCAAAGACAACGTTCTGTTTTAAAAAGAGATAAAAAGCTTACTTGTAATGACTTGCAAACGCCATTGCTTCCCACACAGCCCCTTCTGCCATTTCTCCATCCCCAAGAAGACAGAAGACTCGGTACCTACCACATAAAGCTATTTTAATATTTCCATAAAGTAATCAATCGTTAAATCTACTTAACTTAATTCATGCTGTAAAAAAGATAGAGCAAAATTGATAGCGCAATCCATGTCAAAACAACTTTTGATCACATCTAAAAATAGTGCAAAAACTTCAAACAAACTTTAATTTTTTCTTTCAATCCATAGTCGGCAATAAATTTTTCCAAAAATTTCTGAACATTTTTTGCAATGCAAATGCTGTAAAACAAAGACCTTGATACAAAACTAAAGTAATTAAATTTTTCGGATTTTTTAATAAAATGCTAAAAGCTTTTTGCTCGGTCATTTTCATTAGCAAAAGTGTTTGAGAGTAAACGATTGAAAATTAACAATCACACATTTAAGCCTTAAACACAATTGCGGTAGCAACGAACTCGTGGCTAAGTCATGACATGAAGTTTAAGACAAAGAAAATTCAAAATGTCGACGAATAGAAAACTTTTTTTTCTTTTAAAAATGGTGTACTCTGAAGTAAATAAGATACACAGTTTTGTTCGCCGGTACTTTTAGGTCAAATGTCCAAATTTGAAAATAATTCTTCCCGTCATTTCAACAATTGCAAGTACAAACTTTGAGTATAGTATGCACGCCAAAATACGTAAACACTTTCCAATTTATTCGGTCATTTGGACTGAAATAGCTAATTTTCTTTAGGCCATTCACAAAAAATTTCGGTCAAAGGCCGATAAACGACGGAAAAAATAAATTAAGACTCAACGCAAAACGTTTTGCAAAATTTTCCCCAGCAGCCTAACAATTGAGTTTATTTGTTGGTTGTGCGTGTATACAGTATACACCTTTTTTGCACATTTGAATAAAACACATTGCAGCATTGTAACTACTAACTACAGCATTTTTTACACTCCAAATCAAAGCAATCAGAAACTAGAGTCTTTTTCATAAGTTCCTGATGATGCATAGGTTATTCAGTAAAGTTATTAATTGCAATTAGTTAGTTCGAAGCGATTTAAATTTTTCATTTTATCTTAATCTTTTTTCGCTTCTTACTTGGCTTTATCGATGTATTTGCCAGCGTAGGCCATACCACAAGCCATACTGAGTCCTTGCCCAAGAGATCCAGTCGCCACATCAATGAAGTCAATTTTCTAAACATAAAAAAACAATTATGTTATATAATGAAGGTTAAAAACATTACTGTATAACAGGGATCGGTAATCTACGGCCAACCAAGGAATTTCACCCAGCCCTTGATCTCATAGATCCACCCTCCTCATTCATTTTTGATAAACCCCTTGCGTGACTTCGGGAAACTGTTGGCCACGCATCCATATCCGGCAATGAAACAACCCTAAAACTTGGAGAAAAAATTTTTTCGGGCCTTACCAATAATTTGGCCAAAAACTACTGTACCTTAAAATTTGGAGAGGAACTTTTTTGATCTTCACCAATAATTACGCGAAAAATTGCCTCAATTTCGGGGATGACCTTATTTCAGAATTTAAGAGCCAGCTGGGACCTTGCTGGGTTTGGTTGTGGCCCGCGCTGGCGAAAAGCTAGACAACCCATGCTCTATAAGATACTTCACAATTTTACAAATTCGCCCTATATTTTGGGGATGCTAAAAATTTTGCAGTTTTTAATGATTTTGTCACTATCAGTAGCCGCGGTGACTAAGTGATTATGCGATGGAATCTTACTGATTACGAGAAATTTAGTGTTGGTTTATGTCAAGAATGACATTCGGAATAACGGTATTTGAATGCTGCAATACTTCGAAGTTCATTGGCGATGTGCGCATTGTCGGTTGAGTCGTAACTGGTAAGACATACTCTGTACCTAGTAAAACCAAATTTTTATTAAAAACTTAGATTCGGGAAACCATGGAGGAGTTTAGATTAACGAGGACGTAAAACAAATCCATCAATTAAAGCGCTTTTTCTTAATTCAAAACCTAACTTCTTTCAAGTATCAATACGACTTTAAATACTTAGACGCAGCAGAGATTGAGCAGCTAAATCATCTATGTTTCGAGCACAAAAGCACACAGGTAGACAGGTATATTACCGAAGGTTACAATGCGTTGCAACAGTCAGGAAATGAGAAATACGATATTTTCCTGCAACGAGAACGTAGATCAAACATTTAGCAGAAACTTTTTGACTGGCCTTCTGACGATAAACTGTTTCATCACGAATAACATTTCACAAAAAAAGCTAGAAGAAAGTGACGACAGCGAGAGTCTTATTCGAAAATATGACAATTTTTAGCATACCCTAGCATCTTTTCTATGTCTAAATATAAACATAATCACAAAGCAACGTTGCTATCTTTCTCACAGTTAGATAGCAAAGCCGCCTACTCTTAGTGGGCGTTTTGGTAAAGATTAAGCGTCTTTCTGCAGAGCACTTCAAATTGACACCACTTCCGCATAAAACCAATGGCAATTCATCTTTATGTGGCTGGGTTTTTGACGGCAACGTGGCCGAGAAAAAAAATGTTGTTCTGCAATGGCCATTGACCACGATTGCATGATCTGAGTTCAATTCCCACCTTAGTGAGCAGTCATTTTATTGGTTGTTGTATTGCATATTTATCCTCCTGCCATTGAACAGCATCAGAAGCTAGCAATTGGACAACGATCTGCGCGCTTTTAATTGCAATAACTACTTCATGCTAAGAGAAATCCGTACCAGCTTAGGAGTTTCCTATGATCCAATGTTTCCGTGAATTTCTTCGCATTCTTATCCACTGAATTTGCTGCTTGTTCGAAGCCACCAATTAGAGATAATCATTGTAAAGCATCTTATCCAAGGACGAAACAACGTGACCATGGTCTGGGTTGAACCCAAACCATACGATCAGGGTCATCGCAAAAATGAAACCTTTAACCTCTTGGCCACATCGCTAATTTTGTTGCAGCCGTGAATAAAGCACAGCAAAGATTTCAACATACGAGTGACAGTACACAATCTACCTCTAGTTCAATATCAGATGCTTATGGTAAAAAGCTCTATGCAAGTCGATACGAAGAATAAATCAAAACATAGGGTTTCACAATCCACATGCTTTAACTGATTTTTTCCAAAACCAGATGTTTTTCAAAACAGCTTACCGGTGTGGGATGCCCTTCATAGATACTGTCAATCTTTCTCAGTGTCAAAATATCTTCTCTGGTCATGTGACCAGTCTCGACCCAAGCAGCATACAAAGCGGGGCATGCATGACCCTAAAAGTAATGCTCATGTATTACGAAAATGATGTTTGATGTATATTTTACAAAATTTATCAGAGTAAAGCTCGAGTCATAAGATGCACAGAGCTGGACAGCGCTGTTTCGAGCTTTTAGCTCTCATCGGCAGCCCTCAGCTTCTCTAACAAAGTTATCCCCCAGCTGGACAAGACTCTTGGCCGAACTGGACAAACCTGTCAGAGTAAAGCTCATTAGAAAGATACCGAACTTGTCAGAGTAAAAGCTCATTAGAAAGATACCAAAAGTGTCACCATGGCTCCAAACAATTTCCAGCTTCTGGCAAATGATTCTTACTAGTAATGATTTTACAAGTAGCTCTTGGGTGTACAAAATCTATGAAAATCGCAAATCATGCCAAGTGATTTTACTGAAGATCAATGCATCATTTTGGTACAAGCCAGCTAATGGGGTTAGGATGCTATGAGTATTAAGCATTTAATTATTTCTACGATGTGTTTTAGAGACGTATTTTGAAATTATTGGCAACAAGAAAATCTTAAAAACTGGACACTTTGAACCTAGTGCTTTTTTGGCATGAAAACTGGGACAAAAAATAGGTGTGACACATGATGATAATTTGAAATTGTTTCATTCAATCGACAATGTAAGCTTTTACAGATCTGGTTTACGTAACTTCTCACAACGTCACGAATCACGATCTTCTTTTAATTGTGCATGTGTCCATCATCGTAGACACTCAACTCAGTTACTAAAATATTAGTTAGTTGGAATTACATACCTTTGACATAATAAAACGATCTGCTGATACATCTCTTGGTTGATCAACTTTGTATTTCATCACTCGAAAAAAGAGAGTCGACAAAATTTCGGCACAACTTGAAGATGAAGTAGGGTGACTGTTAAAAATGCCTCATTAAAGAATAAACTGTATCTTGCAAATCAACATCAAATACTTCATCTTTAAATACACATGTATGCCGTTTCAGAAGTGGTAAAAATTAATTTTGAAAAGCTACCTCAAATTTTAATACACAGCATGAAATACTAAAAACTCTTTCCTTTTAAGCAATTCAAATTCATTAAGATCGAAAAATTTTTAACAAGATTTCTATTTGCAGTTAAATATAAAGGTGGTGCATAATAGGAAATATTTTTTTTGACACTCAAGATGCTTGTGTTCATCAACTTCACTTTAAAACAAGCAAACACAATACTTGACTACCAACCACAAATCATGATACGCATTAAGCCATTTGCTGTACTACATGCATTGCAAATTTATCAATTCACATCCTATCTATGCCAGCTGAAGCATTTAATCAAATTATAGCTTAAAATGATATATATTTAAGGAGGCAGAGAAAAAAGATTAAAAGAAAACTACCAGTATGGTGCCAAAACAATTAAGGGACTTGCATTTCTCTAGTTAAGCAGTAACTGTTTACTGTACAATACAGTTCAAAATGGGGAGGAGGTACCGGGATCTTTATAATGCCTAAAGAAAACTTTCCACTTACAGAATATACATGAGGTGATGAGCATCAAGCAAGGAAACTATATACTGCATAATGCAAATTTTGCTAAATCTTAAAACTGCGGCAAGAGTACCTATATATATTCATAGCCTAATATTAATTGGCTGACAGATTACTGTTGGTATAAAGCGTATAACTGTACTTTAGAAGTAAGTTATTATAAGAACATCGGAACAAAAAATCATGCTCTTAAATCATATTGGTAAAAAGTACATACAGAAACTTACCCAGAGTTACATTGTGATGTGCTAAGAATACTATTAATTCGAATTCTATTAGCAATGTTATTCAACTCATGAATGGTGTTATTGTCTGGAGAATGGTACTCATTACCCATGCTTTAATGCTGATGGTTTGACACTTAGAACAGGAAAATCTTAAACTTATCAAAGCTGCCTAAAACAATTAAAGATTGCTTCATATTTTAGTTTAAAATACACGTTGTACATACCTTACTTATCTCACTAATTAATCAGGAACATATTTCATATTTAACAAAATTTTAGAATTAAGGTCTTGTGCCTATTTTTTTTTATTCTTAGGTTTACCATAACCGAAAATCGAAAACGAGTTAAATGTTTCAGTTGCACATGCTCAATGCAATTGACCAATAATCAGTATATACACAAAATGAGCATTTACAAAAGCAAGTATCAAGTAGGGTTGTACAAAGTAGAATAATGCAGTATTCTAGAATAATTCTAGAATAGACAATTCGAGTCTAGAATTTCGAATACTATTCTAGAATAACTCATGGCAAACTGTGACAATACATTATGACAACACAGTTTTATTGCAAAAATTAAAAAAACACAATCCTGACTCCTGACTTTGAGTGCGTACCCGCTTGTTTGAGTGCAATGCACTGTCAACGAAATGCGACTAGACAGTTAGGTTGCTTCAAATTGCATAATACGTACGGTACCTCTCTTTGTGCTTTGGCAGCCCTTTCAAACATTTTTTTCGAATCCAATTACCCGATAAAAAATGCGTTTTGAGATTCGTTTCTCAGGCGATTCGAATCTCAAGGATTCGAAATTCTACTTTGTACAACCCTAGTATCAAGACACAACACCCAATGTTAACTCTCTTTTTGTGCACTGTGCAATTGTGTATTTATTTTTTACTTTATTATTTTTGATTTCATTTCAATCAATACTAAATAATTATTTTTCATTTTAATCAATACCAGAATGTAAATCGCGCAAGTTTTTCACTGTTTGTTGAAAATGGCACCAAAAGAGGACCGAAATGTTCAAAATAAACATTACAATAACATTGGCTGTGATTTTTATGATTAAAATATATTCGTTTTGCAAGGTTTTTATTAATGTAAACGCACTTTATTAATACTTTCGGTTTTAAATAAAAAAACACGTAGATAATTATCATAACCAAAGCATGCAGCAGTAATATTATTATTGCAATTCAATTACAACTGTTCGTCTTTATTGTGTTCAACAAGTTCTACTGCCCTATGATTCTAGAGTTGCGCGAAACAAAAATAAAAAATAACTGAACTGTAAAGAGCACCAAATTGGCGCCGAAAAGGACTTGTGCCTTAGAGAACTGGCAAAAAATAGGTGGTAACGAAAAGGTCCATGCCGAAATGCTCACGCCAAAAGACGTGATCCTTAATTATTGCTAAGTGCTGTTTGCAAACAAGAATTATTCTACAATAGTACTGAGTATAACCGCATAATTCTCTAAATTTTTTTTCATTTTGCTATCCTAAAAATATATGATGATAGCAAAATTTTGGAGCCAACCACATACACAAACAAGTTATTAAGAGAAAAAAAATCTGGAATAGGGCTGTTTAATTATAAGCAAGCAAAGATTTACACTTAACAGCACAGATGCCATTGAAATAAGTTATTACCCCAAATGCTTGAAAATCCATCCCCAGATCCCAAATAATCACTTATTATTTAAACTTCTGAGTGAACGTTCAGGAAATTTGCATCAGCTGAAACATAACGATAATATGACTAACTGGACTTTTTGCTTTAGGGACGCTTCAAATTTGACTTCCTAACTATGTCCATGTGCAGATCCTTGTGATGACAAACCACTGATTACAATTATGTGATTTGATTCTACATGATGTTTTTAAGATGATGATAACAAAGCTGTTTTATTTGACTTATTTGGAAAAACTTTTTGCCAAGAAATTTAGGATAAAAAATTTTTAGCAAAAATTGTGTCATTAAGTGGTTAAAGCAGAAGCAATTCAAAAATTGCCGCTTCCACAACCCTGGTTTGTGCCATACCGTACGTTTCGCTTTTGGGTCCACAACTTTTTGGTACGACCATTTTGGCGTGGACCTTTTCGGCGCCAATTCGGTGCTTTTTGACTAACCCTAAATAACTGAAATGTCAAAGAGCACCGAGTTAGCGTCGAAACGATCTGTGCCAAAAATGACTGGCAATGAAATAGGTGGCACCGAAAAGGTCTGCACCGAAATGGTCAAGCCAAAAAGACGTGATCCCTTCGCTTTTGGGCTGCTCCCAATTTAAATTCCTGTTTATGCATAAACCTCAAATTTTTGAAATGACAACCAATCACATATTTTGGTTCCATATTATGTTTTTAAGTTGTTGATAACATAAACTGTTTAATTTTGACATATCTAGAGAAAAATTTCAAGACAAATAATTTTTAAGCAAAAATTACATCATCAAGTCAGAAGTGGTGGAAGCAGGAGAGATTTACAAACTTGTGCTTCCACATACAGCATCCCTGCTTGTATCTAATCATAATGCAATTTCCGGTATATGTTCCATATATCAACACATTTATTTGCTAACAATAAAATATTGAATGTCGTTAAGTATAAGCTGTCCACTTTTTTTCGGAAGCTCTGCAACCTGTGTAAAAGCACACATGCACTCTCCTTTTCACCAATCTAAGCTAATCCCCAAACCTAGCCCTAATCTAAGCTAGTGCATGCATAAGAGAAGTGAGAGCATGCGCACGCTCTAACGTGGGTCGTAGAGGTTCCCAAAAGCGGACGACTTATACTTAACGACATCCAAAATATCAACATTAATATTGTATTTACAAGTAATTTTTAGCTTCATACAATTACTACGCTATCAAGAAAAAAGTTCATAGAAATCGAAAACAGTTTAGTTGAGTCTCCTTGCCTCAATTTACATTCACATAGCCTCCTCAAAAACTTAATCCAGTTTGCATCCCTGGTTTGGATTTATGTAATATCAGATATTAGATATCAGTACTAGTACTATTAGCTAGTCTAGTTCAGAATTGCCAGATTGGTCAAAACAATACAGTATATATTTATTTATTTATTTGAAATACAACACAATGGTGCTTGATTTACATCTGAGCACACTTACATGTGAGGCAAAATACACACAGAAAGCAAAAAAGCGTTAAAACCAAACAAGTTAGTGTGTTAAATTGGCAATATTATAGAGATCAAATTTGTGAAGACGTTGTTTGAAAATAGGTAAAGTTTCAGCACTTATGATACTTTCCGGAAGATTGTTCCATGTATTAACAATGCAGTTGAAGAAAAAATAACGATACTGCTCATGTTTAGGATGAAATAAAGATTCAACTGTTATAGAATGTTGATGTAAATTGTATCTACTTTTGCAAAGTTTGAAAAACTCATAAAAATTTAGATCACACAGGTTATGACATATTTTGAACATGTGAATAAGGTCAAATTCCAAACGGCGATATTCTAATGAATTAATATTAAGCTTAGATAAAGGATCACTATATGAATTAAAACTAATTTTACATTGAATACAAGTATGATAATACAAAATTTATGTATTATACAAAATAATCCAAAATTTATGTAATATTAGATACTGTTACTAGTACTACTCGCTAGTCTAGTTCAGAATGGTTCAAAACAATGTAGTTCTAGTACAGTAGTCAGTAACCTAAACTTGCTTTTTTGTAACTTGTGATTCACAATTAAGATAGGCCTGTCCATGGCTGATGCTGATGGCGTACAGCCAGGTATGCAAACAGAAAATAAATAGGGAAATTTGAAAGAATGTGATCTTTTACTGTAGTTTGTTGTGCTCAAGATCAATGACATATTGATAGATTATGTACAATACTATGTCAGATGTAGTCACCTGAAAGCTGAATTATCAGTCTGCTGTCAGCTAGAAACATGCTGATAGAACCTCAACTTCTTCCACGAAGTAATACAGTATTACTGACAAACAGCTTAAGCAGTGAATATTCCTGACTGCCTGGCTCAGAACTAGAGACTTATTGTCTTAATTCTCGCTTCCATTAATCGGCTAACTTATACCTGGTTGATACAGGTAGCCTATCTTTTTACAGTTTTAAGATTTCATCTCAGATCTGTTAATTGAGCTATGTATCTGATATTATGTGTCACCTGCCAACTGGCCAAGTTGCCTGGTTCAAAGTAACTTTCACTAGGCTATCAAACATTCAAATACATTTCTCCAAAATCGATAAATACCGTTCAGTTCATCTGTTCATACCTTGAGTCAATACAATACCAGATACAATCGCAAAATTAAGTATGGTAACATATATCAGATACAGTATAGGACCCAAATACCACTTAATGTTAAAAACATAAAATATTCCTTATTTAAAAAAGAATTAAAAAGAATGATGATACTGTAGCTGATTAGGTACGCACGGTAATTTTTTAAAGGTAGTGACTATTTCACCGAAAATTTTCAACTTAAAGAGAATAAAACGAGAATGAGAAATATTCATCCGCGCTTTTTTCAATTGCTTTTTTAGGGGTTAAGATTAGGGTTTAGGTTAGGGTTTGGGTTAGGGTACGATTTGGGAATAGTTTTAGAGTAAGCATTTGAGTTTGTGTCAGATTTGAGTCAGAATTAATAAAAAACTAGATAAAAATTTCCGGTGAAATAAAGCCTTCCTTTTTTAAATGACAGAATGATTAGACCATTTATTGATTTAGATAGGTAGAAGAGCTTTCAAATGATGTGAAACCTTTGAGCAAATTGGCACAGAAGAGTGGGAGGGGGGTCCTTTTATTCTACCAAGGCTATAAAAACAATTGAGTAAAAATACTGTCAACTTGAATGTTGTAAATTGATAATGATAGATCAAACCAAAAAAAAGAAATTGAATTTTTGCTGTACTGTACTGTAAATACTCGAATTGGAAAGTGACATGATTAATGATTGTACTAGTAAATGGACTTACTTATTTCATTTTGTTGGATTGCATATGCTATCTAACTTTACTGACTTACGGCAGATGACTGCAATAGTCTTTTCGCTCTTTAATTATGAATTGAAATTGAAGTTCACTAAACATCTACAGATCTAGGCTAGCGGCAATAAACTGCATAAGCAAGCCCAGTCCTACATGTAGCTTACCACGGCCAGGAGGTTGCTAACATTGGCAGCCTAACTACAGTACTAAGTTACGGTAGTCTGCTGTGCTGCAACCCTACGCTCGTTTCTGAAGCCGGTCTCTTACGCCGTTTATTCATAGCGTGAAAAACAATCAAGCATTTCAGGTTGCCATTACTGGTCAATGAAGCATAAAATTTTATTAAATTTTATTATCTCATAAGCAAATATTTTTTATTTTAGATGAGGTTGAAATTACTCAATCGTTGACTAAAATCATAAATTTTTAAAAGCAGGAAATAAGTTTAAATAAAAGAAAAATTATTCATTTTGTTATGCATATTATTTTAACGTTATTAAGCTTGGTCACAATCCTTGGAAAAATAAAAATATAGTGACCGCATGGAGCGCAGTTGTTGATTGCTATAACAGCATCCATAAATTGTAGTTCAATTTCAAGCTTTAGAAGTGATGTACCGGTATGAAATTAAGAAGTCTTGCACTTTGTGAAGTTTTCTAACAGTTATGACTTCCGTAATTTTGTTGTGTTTTTGAAGAGTTTCCGACATCGTAATTTTAGGGTGCATTGCAAAAGCACCTTCTGATAAAGAGACAACAGTGTTGATTTCTGGTTGCAGTAGGTTTTTGCCATGTCAGATGTGTTGTGTAGGCTACCGGTATGTTACTCGTAGGCCTACTACTAGTACTAGGGTGTCATTAAGTATAAGCTGTCCACTTTTTTTCGGAAGCTCTGCAACCCGTGTATGAGCGCGTGTGTATGAGCTCGCGTGTGCTCTCTCCAATCTAACTCCGCAAATCTCTCCAAGCTATTCTGCAAATCTAGCCCTAACCCAAATGAGTGCATGCATGAAAGGAGCAAGAGAGCTCGCACTGTTATACAGTACACTCAACACTGATTGCAAAAAAACAAAAACGGATGGCTTATACTTAACGACATACTTTGTTCTGTAGTTACCAGTGTGTGACTGTGTCTAAAAAAGGCTATTTTAAACAGAGAATGCTTCGATAACAAATGTTTTATATAAACTTGCATTGACAGTAGCAGTGGCATACGCAGGATTTTTCAATGGGGTGGACTCAAAAGTGACATCAAAAATTTGTTCGCGATCTATGCTTTGGCGAATAAATAAGTTAGTGCAATGTAACAAGATGGAATCAAAGTCACACAGCGCGTAATGCAAATAAAACTTTTCAAACAAAAAAGAATTAAGCATACGTCTATTACACTGTAGTTAACATCATAAGGTTTGCAACTGAACAATGAAGAAAAAATTGTTCAAAACAAAAGCTATGAAAACCCATATGATTATAAACAGTGCAAAGTGTGGCAGGCACGTAGCCAGAAATTCGCAATTGAGGGGTCTATTTTGGAAGTGTGGGGGTGGAGCCCCCAGCCACCAGAGGCACAAGGGTCTGGGGGCGGAGCCCCCAGCGCTTGAAAATTTTGCATTTTTTTTTCAAAAGTAACTTAGTTTTAGGGCTATATTGATAAAAAATAATGCTTTTAAAACATGGCATAAGAAATTGGTAGTGCAAACCTGATTAAACTGTTTGCATAAATGGGCTGTGTGGAAAGTGGCTAATGGTAAAATTTTAGCTCTCTTGTTTACATGCTGGTAAATCATAAAATCTTATAGTTCAAGAAAACTCTCACAATCTATTTCATCTATATTTTATAGAGAAAAAAAATTTGGGGGGGCTAACGGAAAAAAAAAATTGAGACAAGTGATTGGTAATTAACTAGGTAGTGTCTGCTGCACCGGTCTGATTTCCGACATCAAATCGCTGGAGCACCGGCAGCGTATTATATTGCTTTTTTCTCATTGATTCGATTTAAATGCAGCACTTTGACGCACCAAATGTGAAGCCCTGATAGTGTAGTGGGAAGCACGCTTGGCTGCCGAGCCGAGGGTTGGGGTATCGATTCACACTGGACACGCTTGGCTACTACAGTACTAGAGAGCGATTTTGCTTTATAATTTTTTTTTTTTCTCTCTAAAACCTTACCATTAGAGTTAGGGTTCAGGCAGCGATGCCAGCTTGAGAGATAGTAAATTGAACAGCAAAATAAAACAACCGGCGCCGCCAGTGCAGCAGCGATTAGATGTTAGAAACCGGGCCGGTGCACCAGACACTGCCAATTAACTAGTAGTAAGAAGCCCCCTCCCTTATTCCTAAGTTTATACGGTAATATTTTTGTTGATGAAACCTATGTTTAGCATTTTTACACTAGCGATCAAATTCGATTGCTAGTTTTTGGCCATTTTTCAAAGTTTTCATTGATTTGTGAGTTTTATTTTTGACAAATTAACCCTTCCTCTAAATTTATGTTTCAAAAGATGTTTTAAATCACTTTTTAGTCCATTCGAGTGCAAAAACCAGCCTCAGAAGTGCTAAAAACATGGTATTTTTTTATTCTACATTTTGGTTGACAGGCCAATGGGGGGTGGGCTACAAACCCCCCTGCCTACGCTACTGAAAGTTACTCTGACTCATAACACGACATTCCAGAGTTTCAGTATTACATTTAGTCGCTTACAATGTTGCATTAAACAACAAAAAAGTTATTTACTATAATTAAATATTTCGTATTAGTATGAGAGTAAAGAAGAAGCTTGTTTGTTTTTTGCAATAAGACGATATTTTGAATGATATACGTTGAATCAATAGGGAGGATGGTTTAAACCCCCACCCCCCTGTGTACGCCTTTGCACATAAGTAAGCTATGTCAGTATGTGGGGGGTGGCAATTACCGGGTTGTAAATTAGAGGACTGAAATGGTAATATTTCAGTCCTTTAATTTACAACCCGGTAAATCATCAAATCATGATTTGAAAAAACTCACAAGCATTTATATTCTGTAGTTTATAGAATGAGACAGTTGGGAAGGGAGGGGGGCGAATGGAATGAGTTTTGAGTAGATTATTAATTAACTAATACTGAAACCCCATCTCCGTATTTTTGATGAAGCCAATGATAAGTGTTTTTAGCTTTTGAAGTTGTTATTGGTTTATAAGTTATATCTTTGACAAATTAACCCCCCTAAGAAACTCTAAATGCTTCAAAAGTTGCTTTAAATCATGTTGGAGTCCGTGTCATTGCAATAAACAGGCTCAGAAGTACTGAAAACATGATATTTTCTTTATTCTGCATTTTAGTCGACAGAGCAATGGGGGAGGTTGAACCCCCAAACCCCTCCCCCCTGCGTACGCCCTTGGACAGTAGGTTTTAAAGGTCAATATATATCTAAATGATTTTAACTGTCAATGGCTTGCAACTTTAAATAAAACCACTTACTGGTACCAGTCAGCCAGTAGATTTTTGGTACCAGTATTTCTTTTTCATTTTAATTTATTGCCTGAGTTGTCTAAAATTTTGATGTTAAATTTACTAGTACCAAATCACTGTTGATAACAAAGCTTACCCTAAGTTGAAATTTATATATTATTATTAACAAACTTGTAAGACATACAATGGATGAGGATAATAAACAATCTACAAAGAAAAAACGTAAAGATCTTAAAGCTGCAACACACATTTTAAAAAGAGAAGCATTGCGTCGATATCGAGAAAAGCTGCATCGTCGTTTACTTCAAGAAGAAGAAGCATCTCAATTTGGTGATAAAAATGCTAAAATATCTGATAATTCAAGGTTAACTCATGATATTGCTGGACCAAGTAAAAGCATATCTTGGAAGACCGATTCAGCAAATTTTAATGGAGAAAATGGTTCTGGTAGCAGTTTCAGTAAAACTTCTTCCACTTTAAGTAAAATGGAAACAAGTAAAGACAATAATGGTTTAGTATTTCACTGCATGAAAGACACCCTGCAGCACCAATTCAGCTTGCTTTCACGTTTATGTTTTAATTAAAGATTGCTATTCTTGCCAATGCTTTATTTGCGATCTAAATTCTGTGCTTGCATGCTTTTGTCATTGTTGTTCATCATATATTCGATTTGAATCATGTTTTATTATTATTATTGCTTTTTCAAGTAGTTGTCTATTTAATTATTATTTCATACCTCAAAAAAGATTGGTCGCAATTCTAATGCTTAAATACAAAACAGTTCAGTGTAAAAATTAGTGATTTTTCTATTTGAATATTTTGCTATTTGGAATATTATCGTATACAGTGTTGGGCAAGTTAATGAGAAATGTTAACTTTGTTAAGAGTTAATTCACTAAGAATTTCCAAGCAGTTTTTTAACTCAATTAAAGTTACATAGTCAACTGAAAAATAAAAGTAACGTAAGTTAAAGTTAGAAGTTAATTTGTTAATTTTTTTTAAATTTAATATTATCCTGCAGTTGATGCCCAATAAAAAGATTCTGTTTCCATACAAGATAAAAATTACTCATTCTAAATTCTGTTACTATGGTATTTACTAATCTAATAAAGATAGACACAGTGGAAGCCTTTTTCTATGTTATTTTTTTATTTCTATTATTATGGCCCTTAGGACGCATGGTGTAGCCTAAAAATTTAATGGATTAATGCAAACATTGAAGTAGTTTGACGAAAATTACAGTTAATAAGTTAACTCACCAAAGCTTTTTAACTTTTTTACTCATTAATGAAAAACTTAACTTTGTTATTTACGAATTAACACGTTAATACCCAACACTGATTTTATACTCATTCCTATAAAAAACAATTATACATGAAAAATTAAAGCACTTAATACTTTGAGAGATTTTACTATTTTTGTTGTTAGGTTAATGCTTGAAATATTCAAAAAACTATTTATCTCTGTGTAAATAGTTTTTGGAAATTTGTGTTAATCAAACAGCAAAAATGTCTCAAAGTATAGAGATTTTTTTTAATTTTTCATTTTAAGTGTTTTTGCATAATGAGTGTACATGGAAATAGTAAAAAAAATTGTTATTGGCATATAGTACTTGAATTGTTATAAATTTGTATTATAAAAAGTTTTATTGAATGGTCTATAAATTCAACTAAATACTGCTGGTATTCTACAAATATTTTTTATTTAGCTATTAAAGGTTTTAAAGTTAAGCTATTGCTGCACATGCAATTTTCTCATCCAAATAATTTCAATCTACAACATTCATATTATCTCACAGCTCAGAGGGTTCGAAAGTTAATTACTCAAAAGCATATTTGTTTATAGTCAAATAAAGCCATGTAGCTTTTCTTCAAAGTTTAGCTGATTAGTTATTTTAGCTATTTTAGATTAAATTTTTCTAAGTTGTTATAATATATTTTGTATTCTACCAATGCCAGCATTAAAACCCTAAAGCCTATTTCACCCTCAGTGGGATTCTGAAGGTTTAACTGCTATACAAAACGACTGGAGAGCATAGGGTCTAAAACGTTTTTATTTGTGGTGTGTTAAATACAGTCAAACCTCGGTTTTCGAACATAATCCGTTCCAGAAGGCTGTTCGAAAAGTGATTTGTTCGAAATCCGAAACAACTTTTCCCATTAATATTAATGCAAATAATTTTAATCCGTTCCAACTCTAGAAAACAACTTTTGTAAAGTATGTTTTTACTGTTTTACATCATAAACTGTACTGGTAGAAGTAGATTGTGTTTCATTTTTATAAAGGATTTCCTATCTAAGATGATGAAAAAAAAACAAAAAGTAAATATTTCTTTTTTATTTTTAAAACATTAAAGGTTAAGATGCCGTACAATACGAAAAATTTTGAAAAAATTTGCAGAAATTACTAATGAAACGGTAAAAAAAATACAACAGCTCAGTTACACCAAAAATCGTGTGAAAAAAGCCGACAAATGTAGCATCATGGCGCATTCGTGTTCGCTCGGCTTCTTTCGCTTTTGGTCGTGACCCAAATTTATGTTCGAAGTCTGAGACGTAATTTTTTGGTCAAAAACCGATTTGGTCGAGAACAGAAGCGTTCGATAACTGAGGTTTGACTGTATATGATTCTGATTTAACTACAACTGTTAATAAGTATTTTTGAAGAACACTGAAAGCAGAAAGCACTTTTCAAGAATATTGAAGTAATGAAGAAGTTACTAAAATTAAATCTATCAAACTATTTTGATTTAATCTAATGTTGTTTAAAGCAAAATGAACCTTTGTTTGAAGTACTTTAAACTTCTACAATTTTTTATTAAGCAGCTTTTATTTTTTTGCGTTAATCCAATAGGTTTTTTTGTTCAAATTTCAATGCATGTTCAATTTTTCACTGTTATGTTTGCTGCACTTTGCCCTGCGCATGATTTCACAAAATGCACCTTTGTTATATTGTTGATCTCAAAACGTCACATATGCCAAGTAATGTTAAGCTTGCTTACACTCAATTGTCAACTTTTTAAATGTTTTTGAATGTTATAAACTAACCTGAATGCTATTCCAATGATGATTTTTCATTCACATTATGAACGATATGTGTTTAATAAAACCCAATAGACTTGTACTTTTTAAAGCTAGTCATTATATTGTAGTTTCATATTTTAAAACATCAACCTTTGAACATATTATTTACTATCTTAAACTAAATAGTGAAATGCAAAATATTTGAACCTTTTTGAAGGATATAAATTTTTTTTAAACAAAAGGTTAACAACTTTTATTAAAATTAGTCAGCTTGACTGCAGTTTAAACACAAAATCAATTTCTCCGTTAAAAAGGCAACTTAGTTACTATGAGCAATAAAAATTAAAATTCACCTATTTGAAACAGCCATTTCTAATCGCAACTATATTCACAGATTTTAATTTAGCGTTTCATTTTTGCAGTAGAAATGGATGAGGAAAAGCCAGAGTCTGAAGTCGTAGATGCTGAGCAGGCTGATGCTGGACCTGCTGAAGAGGAGCAGAATGCTGCAGAAACTGAAGCTGCTGAGGAGGAACAACCACAAGTAGAAAATGATGCAGCTGCTGAAGATGCTGAAACTAACGAAGGCGCTGAAGGATCGACACCAGCTTTACCAGATGCTATCCAGTCTGAATCTGGTTTGCCAGATGCTGGTGAAGCTGTAACTACTGAAGAAACCGAGCCTGCGCAACCTGGTACTGAAGAGGCTGGGTTACAAGAAATTGTTAGTGCAGAGCAAGTATTACCAGAAACTGGTGGTAATGAAACTGAGCAGCCTGAAGCTGGTGGTGATGAGCCAGGGTTGGCAGAAATTGGAAGTGAGGAACTTCCAGCAGAAGAAGCTGGTGGTGAAGAAAGTCCTCCAGCTACTATGGGTAATGTTGAAGAAGGATCAACTGCAACTACAGAACAATCTGAAGTGGATTTGGTAGCCAAGGCAGAAAAAGAGGCAGAAGAAAGGGAATCCTCTCATAGGGAATCTCAGTCTGAAGAGGAGGTAAGTGCTGCAGCTGGAGACGAGGAAGAATCAAAGGAAACCGAACAAAAAAGTGAGGATAGCCCTGAAAAGACTGAACAAGCATCTGCTGAGAACTTAAAGCCCCAAGACGAAGAAGGATTAGAGGAAGAAAAAAAGGAGTCTGACCCATTGGTTGAATCAGGAGCAACTGAAAAGTCCGAGGAGGAAGTGAAAAAAGAAGAGGAATCCCTGGAGGCTTTCGGTGAAAAAATTGAAGAAAGACCTGAAAGTACTGCAGTTGAAGAGGCTTCTCCCAAACCAGATGATGCCGAGTCTGATCGAGATCCAAAGGGAGAAACTATGGCTCCTGAGGAGCAACAGGAGGAGGCTCCTCCCCCTGGTAAGTTGTGCGTCATCCTAAATCCATGAAATAACTTTTTAACTATTGGTGATTTCATTGGTTACTGTAATTGTTTTGGACTTTTATAGTCTTTTGAAACCTATTTAATGCAAGGGTGAGTTTTAATGCACCTAGAAAGTTTTGGGTTTTCAGTTTTTTTGTCTTACTTTTGTACTAAGCAATACACCTATGCTTCTGGTTAGCTTCATTAATGTTCAATCTTACTTGTAAAATGCGTTTTTTCGAAATGGGCTTTTCCTTATACGAGCAATTTCCTAAATAGATATTTTCAGGAGTACTGCCAGAATGATGATCTAACTCTGTAACTCATTTCGGAAAATGTTCATTGGGGAAAATTTCCATTTGAAGAAATGTCCACTTTGTTTTGTGTTTTATAAAAAATCATTCTGAAAGATGTTCCTAAATTTAATTAGAGAATTTGACAAGATAAGGCTACAAATATATTTTCACGAATGTTATTTTGCTCCATTATGGTGTACATTTCCATTTTTTACAGAACCAAAAGAAGCAGAGCCGGAACCAGAAGAAGGACAAATATTCTATGATATCGAAGTAGGATTTCATCTTTCATTAGATCATTATAAGATTTCTCATTTAGGAAAATTGATGTTTGTTGCCAAACTTAGGCTTCATAATAAGCCTACTGTATGGGAATGTTAATTTGACAAAGTAATAAAAATTACTAATTTTTTTTTTTTACTAAAGAACTACAATCAGGCATATCTGCATAGTAATGCTGTAATATCGGTAATATCTACTTCACTCTCATCCTTATTTCTTTTTGGTGCGTACTTAAAAAATTGATTAAATTAAGTTTGATTTATGCTTATGAATGATCGAATAAAGGATGGTTGCTCTTACTGCTCGACACTCAATTGTGGATGAAACAAAATGCGATAACAAAACATGAGAGAGAAAAAAATGGCAATTTTGAGAAGAGCAGAAAGAGCAATGATTCGAGCTTTGTGTGGTGTGAAGCTATTAGATCGAAGAAACAGCGAGGTGTTAATAGACATGTTGGGCATAAAGGAGTCTTTAGATAGGATGGCTAAAGCAACTAGTACGCGGTGGTATGGTCATGTTTTGAGGAAAGAAGATGAAGATGTGATAGTGAAGGCTTTGCAATTTGAAGTGAGCGGTAGTAGAGGAAGAGGAAGACCGAAGCAAACGTGGAAAAAGCAAGTAGAGAATGAGATGAAGAAAAATGGTCTGGTGAAAGAAGATGCACGTGATCAAGCAAAATGGCGAGGCGTGGTAAAGACAATGACCATATGAAATTCGGCCAACTCCGTCGACGGGGACAATATCAGATCCAACATGTGATGATGATGATATCCCCGTGATGTGTTTGAAGAGCCCCCCAAGCGTGACCTTTTTCGCAGCATTCCAAGAGTAGGCACCCATTACCACACAGGGGACAACTACTGATTGCCATCTATCGGTTGCCACAGTTAAACGATGCGTTCACTGTATGGCAAGCTTAAATATTTTGACCCAAAGAAGGGCACGGATCTAAAAATTGTTTGTTCAACTGCTTTAGGAGTATCAATCGGGTCCAAAAGTGAGTGATGACTCCGGAATCCCTCTTGATATTCTACAGTTTTACCATTCGTTCGGTTATGATTGTCGAAGACGTTCAAATCTCTATTTGCTCAAAGGACCGACGGCACTTTTTGCCGCTGGCAATTACGTAAGCATCTCTATTTATTTTTTCCATCCAAGTGTTTAGATTCTGTTTGAACAAGGCTGCTTGTTTTGCTTCTAATAACATTAGTGGATTTTACTTGCTTTTTTCGTAATAAATTCAGTTCTCGCACCCCTGGTTAATAGGATTTTTCTCTGTCTGGTCGCGACATAATTCAGTTGGTAGCGCTTTTGATTTGAGTGAAAGATTGCCAGCTGGTTTTCAGTTCAACCGTAAAGTGGCAATGCGACTTGTGTCTTTAAAAAAGACACCTTTTTTCTTATTTCTCAAATTGTAAAGCAGTTTTCCCATCATAGTGGCATAGGCAAACTGAACCCCAAAAAAGGTGTTCTGCATGGGTGTTGTTAGATTTTTAATAAATGAATGAACTTGGTTTAGGTTCACCTTCTCAATCTGGTCACAGAGGAACATAAATTTTTGCGCACGTTTAGCGGCGGTGGAGTTGGAGCTTTGGCAGTAAGTTCTGTGAAGTGTTATGAGTATTAGAAGCTATTTACCTTGCATGAAAATTCAAGTGTCAATTGCCAATGAAATTTCTGTATTTAATTACCAACTGTATTCGCCAGTTGTAGACATAAAGCATTCTATCCTATCATCACTCATAATGGAAGCGAGTATAGACGCTCTTTAACCGTCAAAAAAGAGGTGTAACTACCGGAACTAATTGTAAAAAAATTTACTTGACTGAAAAATAAGCCAAGGGTATTTTTTGACTACTATTAGAGAATTTATCTGTTAGATGAACAGACCAGAAATGGTACCGCAAAAGTATCACAGACATTCTCATGATAAGACGAAGCTGAAATTAGGAGAATTTTTTTATTTCTATTCCTTGCTGTTCAAAGTGCTGTCACACTCTGAGTTTTTTGTTTTTTGAAACAATAACTCTTCGCAATGTATGCTACAGTAAATGCTCTCCAACAAAAATTCTTTGTTGCTGTTTTGTTAGCAGAATTTTAACCTTCATTAGTCAATACTTTTGAAAATAATAAACCCCAAAACCAAGACTTCAGAGAATATTTCACCTGAAGTTTCAGGATAGAAGCGTATTATCATCAGCAGTTTAAGGAAGATCGAAAAAACAGCTGAAAAACAGTATATGCAAACTACAAGATTTTATAAAGAAAAACACAACCCACAAATCTTTAGTAAAATTTTACATGCGAATCTTTTTTGCTAAGGGACTTCAACAACTGTGGGTACATAGATTGAATTTTTAAAGCTGCAAAATACTCCAGTTTACAGGACCTTTGCAAATTTAATAAAATTTGTGGCTTCTTTTTTTTTGAGATATCCTGCTTTTTGCCTCAGTCCTAAATTTACTGCTTAGAATTATTAAGACGAATTTGCTATTGAAAGGTCCAGTAAAATCCTCGTTCAATGGATTTTTTCTTGAAGATTTTTTGAGCAATTTAATTATTATGCTTTCAACGTCATAATTTAACAGGTTCACCCTTCAGGAAATTACTTTGCAGTTGCTGAAAAAGGAGATAAACCAAACATAATGATCTATCAGTTTCCTTCACTTGTTCTACATCGTATTCTTAAAGGTAAACTACGTGCTGACAATTCTTTTATTTTCTTGCCACCTTATGTTTTTGGTGTGGTTTTTTCGTTGTTACTTAATGAAATTTGTGAAATTTTTGTACCTTTTTTTCACTTAATGCGATAAATTGATTTCGTCAATTCCTATTAAACGGTAATTACAATTTTTCGTTCGCCAGTTGATCTGTTCAGGAGACAACGATGGGACGACTAGGTTTTTGTGTCAAGCTGACACTTGTTTATCATACACGGTGGAGGCTTCATTCCGTCTCTTTTACTCTTGAACGTCGAGTAGGAAAGCTGGGAATACTAATTGTTGTTGTTTTTAGTTTTACCCGATTAAAAAGGAACTCCCAAATCTGTCGTATCAGTAGCAAACGTTCTGTACACTCGATCACTGATCGGTTTATTGCAGCATCTTAGTTATCTTAAACTTTATTAGTACATTTAATCTTCACTTAATTCGAGCCTCACCCCTCTCAAAGTCGCAAATTTACAATCTAAATATGCATCATTTTTGCTTGTGAAGTTTGGCTCTTCGAAACGTTTTTATCATACAATCAAATATCTTTGTCATCAAATATCCACCCATGTCTCACCTAATCTAGTACGAAGGCTCTACGCAAAGGTCCTAGTCCAGCAGGTCGTAACTCAATTTTTTCACTTCAGTTTGATATCGTTATAGTTGTGTTATTGTACCATAAACATTTTTTTAGATATCAATCTCATTTTTAAATACTGGATTACTTTACGTCAACCTATTGCTTCCACCTATCCAATAGGTTACAGACCTAAAATGCAAAAATTTTTGAAGTCAAATCTTTCGTTATACTTGCTGTATTACGTCGAATAATGATCACTGTACTACGTCGAATAGCGTGTAACGAGTTGGCGGGGCCCATCTTCTCGTCATTGCGCCTGCGAGCAATGTAGCTACTTTCGAAGGCGATGGCGAGCCGTTGGCAACACTGTGTTCGATTTGACCGCCCTGAGATTTGAACTTCAGACCTCCAGCTCCAGAAAAGAACTCGTTACCGCTCGTCCAACTGGCTGATAAGATTTAAAGTCCATCACATATTGAGCTATAACAAAATTGGTTAATACATTTTCTTAGACATAATATTGACTTGGCTTCTGCTTGACTTGAAGACTGCGGTCCCTTCGCAGTTGCCCGTTGCCAAATTAGTATTTGCTGCTATGGTGTCATTGCGCATTTTTTGCGATTTGGTGTATGTTTTTTGAGCAACAAAAAATAAGTTTTTGTTCTATTCAACTATACTGCCGCGGCTAACATTGGTATATTGCTTTAAGTTTCTGTAATGTATTTGTAATTTTAGGCGGAACTGAGCGAGCTTACTCGTTTATTGATTTCAACCCCAAAGGTAATCTCCTCGCTTCAGTTGGCTCGGCGCCCGACTACATGTTAACGGTTTGGGATTGGAATAAAGAAAATATTATGCTGCGATCTAAGGTTGTTTTTTTTTACGCTGCAGTTGCTTGAATTTATGTAGAACCTCACTAACGTACCTTTCAACAACAGCGAGCGCTGATAGTGCTATCATCATCATCAATTCAGTTTTGATCCTGGTTTTTCCTCGTCAACAGAATGGACCGAATATTGTTGTAGTGCATATTTATCCTCCTGTCACCGGTCAGCGTCAGACGCTGATTATTGGACAATCCGAACACTTTTTGTTGCGGTAACTACTTTGTGATTGGAGAAATCCGCACGTGCTTAGGATGTTTCAGTGATCCAATGTTCGTGTGGATTTCTTCGAATTCTTGTCTACTGAGTTTGCTGCTGGTTCGAAGCCACCAAGCAGAGATAATCAGCGTCTAGCATCTTATCCAAGGACGCGTATCGAACGGCTATTGTAATTACTTTTTATTCACCAAGTTGCCTTGGCCAGGAGACAGCGGACGGACCTTGAGGTCTTCTACTCAAGCTGCTACCTACCCACCTGTCTACCACACAAGGTGGAGGCTTTACACTTTTCTTTTAATTGCTGAACGTCAAGCAAGCAAGCTGTGAATACCAATTTTTCTAGTCTTTGGTTTGACCCGACCGGAAATCGAACCCGAGTTTACCGCTTCAGTAGCAGACGCTCTATTCACTCGACCACTAATCGGACCATTGACTTCACCACGCCTCGCCTGTTCCTTCGATCATTTGCATCCTCTTGCACCTGTCCATGTTTCGTCAGTAGCTTATTTTCCTTTGTGTAGTCACCGATATATAGGGTCCTCCCGTGGAGGTCACTCTGGCAGCCTGAGGGTAGAAAAACAAAAAGTGAAATGTAAACTTTTTTCGCTACAGATACGTAAAAAGATTATGATTATGTATATACTTTTTTATCCTAGCCTTGTCTTGCAATGTTAACTTGACATTTTATTTTAGGATTAATGTATGTTGATATTAAAGTGTAACCTATTCTTACCTCTTCTTCTTGCTCCATGTATCTAATTGAAATAATTAGTCGAAGAGAGAATGACTGTTTCCTGTTTTTCTTCCGAATTAAATGGTGATGGTAGATTAGGCCATTTTCTTTTTTTTAAGTCGTTGCTCGTGAAATTGGTTATCGGAATGACAATGTTTTGGTTACCGATTTGAAATCATTGACGTCATATTTTAGGCTTTTTCGCAAGAAGTTTATCGAGTAACATTCTCGCCGGAGCAGGAAGGTCAACTGACGTCATGCGGTACAACACACATTCGGTAAAACTTGATTTCAAAGTATTAGGTCATATACGGTTCGGTTTAGTCAACCCGTGACGGAGATCTTGGTTTGAGGTGCCCGGTATTCATTCTGAGGTGATGAGAGCCTTATCCGACAAAAATAGTACGCCACAAAACCCAGGAAGACACTAGAACTCGATTGAAAAAGTGTCCATTTTGAAACTAATCAAGCAGTGAACACCTAACTCCACATTATCTCACAAGCTACTGCTAATGGGTTCTAAAAATTGTCTATGATCCGTTGGATTGGCAGCTTTTTAACCCAAATGAAATACGGGGTAGAAGTTACGGTGCGTCAAGATGAAGTCCAGTGGCGATGTTTCTTTGATTGGTTAGACGTATATTGCCAGCAACATCCCCCCTCTGCTTGAAACTCCACTATTAAGAACTGTGATGGAGTTGGTATCAACGATATTGGAAAAGCAATGTAGAATTAAATTTCGTACTAAAACAATTTTGTTTTCAAAGGAAATAATTAAAAATAAATTCATTTCACTTAATCAGAGGTTAAAATATACAAAAAAATTCGCTTTTAAATTCCGCGTTTTAGTAGATAAATCCCTTATACGTGAAATTTTTATTGAAACTTACAAAAAATCTTTTGCTTAGATTTTGGAAAATGGCTTGGACTTTCACTGGTCTTAAGCTGAAAGGAGAGCTAGGTCGTTTTGGAAAAACTGCCCTGGGTGACATTGATGGGTATATCCAACTGCCAGACGGCAAAGTATTGTCGGGATCAGACTGGGGTAACATGCTTTTGTGGGATGGGGGTCTAATCAAGGTAAGGATAATGATTGGAAAATTATAACTGATCTTATTTAGTGCACTCTTTACAAATCTAAATTAAGTTAAAAAAATTTTTTGATGTTGTGAAAAATGTGTCGCAAATTGGTGTATGATTTTATATGTTGAGAACGACTAAGCTAAATTTTATACTTTGTGGTTTATAATGGACTTGGGTAATGATTTTTTTTTTTTTGATTGTGCCTATAACAATTCATACGCTTTAAAATATCTAGAAAGCTCATGCCTCCGAAGAAGCGGAAAGTTTGGGGTTCAATTGTTAGGCAAATTAAATTGAGAAAAATCTACCTAGCGTTTTGGCCCTGTGCTGTCAAAGTGCAACCAAAGCGCAGTGACGCGGAGATGGGTTATGCCAACTCGTTACATGCTTCGGCGTGATGCTTCCACGTTACTAAATGCTTTTTTTTATAACAACAATTTTATTAGAACACGAGGCTAATTTTGCTCAAAATTTAAGAACAAATTAAAAACAATGCCAGGCTAAGCTTGAAAAAAAAATTAAAGAACAGGTCCAGTTCAATGCATTGTAAGCAATCAGTAGAGCTTTCTTTTTTTTTCTGTTGCCATTGTTGAGTTGTCTGAAAACTATTTTAAGAATATTGTAATCACTAACAACAGACAACTTGAACCAAGCAAAAATGAATTAGTGTCACTTTATTCTTTAATCAAATTTTAAAACAAATGGGGCTAAAAATTCGTAAAATTTAAGGACAGTCAACCTAAACCTAAAATTTAACGGTTTTTAGAAAAAAAAAAGTGTACTTGATTTTGGAAATTTTCGATAACATCAAAAAACATTTCAGGTTGAAATAAGCAGAAAGCAGCAAAAGCCTTGCCATGTGGGATCGATCCAGCAACTGGTAATGGACGAGGGTGAGCTGATTACAATCGGAAAGGATGGATATGTTAGAGTGAGTTAAAATTCCCTCTCAAATTTTAATCTAAAAATAATATCCTTGAGTTAATGCACAGATCTGGACAACGCTGTTTTGAGCTTTTAGATCTCATCAGCAGTTCTCAGCACATTCAAACCAAGAGTATTTCCCCGCCATCTTTCGGTGAAATGGGCTAACCCTAACAGTTTTTACAGTAGCAGGGGTTTACAAGGAATAATCGATAGGACTTCCTGGGAGTCGACCACAATGGACGTCAAGGTTTTTGAATACTTAAGCAAAATGTCTTTACCAGTTTACTAAACTTTACTTTTCATACGGTACATTGAATCGTTGTTAAATTGTTGATCAGTATGTTTAGTGAACATAGCGTATGCACTAAAACAGTAAGCTGGAGTTCGATTCCGATTTAAGTCAAAGTTTTTTATGAGCTTTTAATTTCAGTAAAGTTGAATTAATTGTGTTTTGCAATGTCATTCTTTCCAAAATTGGCTTTCGTAACCCCCTGTTTAAATGAGTAGGCAACATGATTTTAAACATTTTAGAAAGGTTTGCTTTAATGTTTAGGATCTCGAATTAGAGATACTGACGTGTTTCGACACAGTGTTTTGTCATCTTCATGGCGTTACATTTAAAAACATAAGCAATACACTGAAACAATTTAATGCAGTATGGATCCTGTGCAAAATCCCGAATTGGACAAAATCTCGAACGGACAAAATCCCGCATGGGCAAAATTCCGAATTGGACAAAATCCTGAACGGACAAAATCCCGAATTGGACAAAATCCCGAATTAGACAAAATCCCGAATTGGACAAAATCCTGAACGGACAAAATCCCGAATTGGACAAAATCCTGAACGGACAAAATCCCGAATTGGACAAAATCCCGAATTGGACAAAATCCCGAATTGGACAAAATCCCGAATTGGACAAAATCCTGAACGGACAAAATCGCGAATTGGACAAAATCCCGAATTGGACAAAATCCCGAATTGAACAAAATCCCGAATTGGACAAAATCCTGAACGGACAAAATCCCGAATTGGACAAAATCCCGAATTGGACAAAATCCTGAACGGGCAAAATCCCGAATTGGACAAAATCCTGAACGGACAAAATCCCGAATTGGACAAAATCCCGACTTGGACAAAATCCCGAATTGGATAAATCCCGACTTGGACAAAATCCCGACTTGGACAAAATCCCGAATTGGACAAAATCCCGAATTGGACAAAATCGCGAATGGAAAAAATTCTGAATGGACAAAATCCAAAATCGAACCAACTTCAAAAATAGAGAAGTCAGGATTAATAGTGTACTCATTGCTTGCTTACACAGTAAGCACTAATAAATACAAATAATTAATTTACCGACAAAACTGCATGTCTCTCATTCGCTTGTGTCGTGGTGACCTAGAAAAACAGCGCATGTACAAAAATAGAATGATCAAGTCAAAAAACTTTGCAGTTTTGTAGAGTTACTTAGGTGCGAAGCAGTTCGTCTCGTAGCGAAAGCCTCGCACTTATCACATTTGACGTCCTTCAGTTTGCAGGAAAAGAAACTAGGCAGTATTTAAAATAAACTAGCGAGTTTTGCTCTTGACAAAAAAGTAAGCAATTAAGAGGTGAAGAGGAAATCGGCCCGCGAACAAACTCCCTGAAAATAAAATTTTCTCTGTTTCCAATATTGCTTTCTTTTTTGTCAAGAACAAAATCTGGTATGAATGTTTACAAAATCAAATATTAAATGTTTTTTGCCGTGACTAGAAGGGTTTCCTTTGAATTAAACCAAAACCGGCAAAAGAGCAATAAAGTTTAGAAAATTGTACTTCAGTTCAATGATCATATGTTAATTGTGTTATAATCATTATATGTTTTGATATGTTTTTTTCTGGACCGGCGAGTGGGTCGAGCAATAACGCGTTCGTCTCTCTAGCTGGAGGTGTGAGGTTCAAATCCCAGGCCGGTCAAATCAAACACAGTGTTGCCAACGGCTCGCCACCGCTGCGACATTTCTTCAAAAGGAGCTGGGTTGTCCGGACGCAATGACGCGGCGATGGGTTCCGCATACTCGTTACACGCTTCGGCGGAATGCAGCGAGTATAATAAAAGATTTGGTTTGATTATCTGTTTTAACTAATTACGTCAACTCATGCGATCAAACGAATTCAACAGCGCAGTTAAATGATGGATAAGCGGGCGAAACAGTTTACTAAAGTTGTCACGATAAATATTTTAAGTCTAAAGAAAATCTGTTAAGGGTGATTTTCAAATTACTGTCTAGACAAAAGATGAGTGATCGAACGTTCACACACTGCCTAAATGATCAAAATATTTTTTACAGGAACAAAGTTTTTGATTTTTGATTGCTTCGACAGTGTTTGATTGTTAACTCACCATTTTGGGTTGATAGTAATTTGAAAATCAATCACAACAGCCTATGTTCCTTCTAAGCTGCGCGGCCACGCAGATAGCCTAGAACCCCCGCGCAGAACTTTAGTTTTGCTGCTCATTGCATAAGTGTTGATATGACAAGTAAATACGTACGTGCTTTCAATCGGAAGCAAGCTCCATAATTGAGATTTGATAAAATTATTTTACAAAATTAAGGTGTACTCAGTTAATATTGCAATGATATCATGAACTTCTACTTTGACAGTAATCAATTAAGCGTATTAGCTAAAATGACCTCATAATTATTTAACAAACTCAATAGAGGGCACTGCCATTGAAAAACACGTGAAAACGGCATGTTGTTGACAAAATGTTTACAGATGTTTTGATTTACTTAGCTGAACTGTTCTGATAAGGGTTAAATCAATAAGCACAAGGTATGCAGCTCTTAAATTGTAAAATATTGCAAGGGGGAGGACGCTCTTGCAGCCTTGACCAAAGACGCATTCGGAGTGCGGTAGCAAAGTTGCCAGTCATTTCGTCACAAAATGACTACGTGACAGACGGCGTTCTAAAGACAGAACAGGTTTGCGTCTATCTGCCTACCCCATTTTACTATTGCATTATTAAAATTAAAGCATTGACTGAGAACAGCAGTCATTAAACAAATCTTTACTCTCCCCAGAGCCATCTTGCTCTAACCCTCACGTTGTGGCGAAATCACTGTGACGGAATCACTTTGGACTAGATCACTGTTAACCGGCAGCAATGTGGGTAAAATTTACCTCATATTCGACTTAAGACCAAAAAAAAGGTTTTCACCGCAGAATAGGGCTAACTTCGGCGGAAATGTCGGATTTATTGGGATTACCGGCGAATTTTCTCTCTAGATGTCCAGGAAGCTTTCTTTTGATGGGAGGGCGCTGAATTTGGATGGGGGGACGCTAATTCTCGAGGGGGATGCGTCCCCCTATAGTTTAAGTACTGAAGGCATGTGATAGTTAGTTGTGCGTTTCAGTTAAAAGTACTCAAAACATAAGGTTTAGAAAAGGAATGAAATTGTAGGTAAGAGTTTGATAAAACCTGACCTTGGTAAGTGGAGCTACGCACCTTATCAGTGGGCCACGAGAGCAGTTGAAATTCAAATCTGATATTACTCATTTTAGGTACTTATGCCGTAAGCTACCGCGTGTCCACTCTGTAGGCTAGGAATTAAAATTGCTGGCATAATCGCTGAGATACTGTCCCTAGCCTGCAGTGTGGACACACGATAGCTTACGGACACATGGTGTTTTTTTCTATTTTTTCGAATTTGTTAAGGCACAAACTTACACGGCCTTTCATTCCGCGCACACTAAGCAAGCTCTTAGCTGGAACGTTGACAACAGCTACTGATTTCAAATATATTTATAGTGATAATTTTAGTAAACTTTTTCGCCCGCTTGTCCAACATTTAAGTGCACTATCTATTTAATTCGTTTGATCGCATGTGTTGACGTTATTAGTTGGTTTTACTTCGAACGACTGCAAAAGTAACCAAAAGTGCTATTTAATTTTATTTTGTATGGGGAAACCAGTGATTTGTTATATTGTTTAGATGCTTTGACAAGGGTAAAATGTTTCGCCGAAAACCTTCAATGTAATTTTTGTAAATAATGTAGTTTAAAAAAATAATTAAAATTAAGAAAAATTAAAATTAATATAAAAAAAAAAATCCCGAGTTTCTTAATCAAACTATCCTGCACTCCTCTTGAATTCATGTGTGCCAACTGTTTTTGTTTCTGTTTTAGAAACGAAAAGCAGCATTAAAACATAACACATAATCATTGAACTGAAGTACAATTTTCTAAACTTTATTGCTCTTTTGCCGGTTTTGGTTTAATTCAAAGGAAACCCTTCTAGTCACGGCAAAAAACATTTAATATTTGATTTTGTAAACATTCACACCAGATTTCGTTCTTGACAAAAAAAAAAGCAATTTTGGAAACAGAGAAAATTTTATTTTCAGGGAGTTTGTTCGCGGGCCGATTTCCTCTTCACCTATTAATTGCTTACTTTTTTGTCAAGAGCAAAACTCGCTAGTTTATTATAGATACTGCCTAGTTTCTTTTCCTGCAAACTGAAGGACGTCAAATGTGATAAGTGCGAGGCTTTCGCTACGAGACGAACTGCTTCGCACCAAATCAACTCGACAAAACTGCAAAGCTTTTTGACTAGATCACTCTATTTTTGTACATGCGCTGTTTTACTAGGTCGCCTCGACACAAGCGAATGAGAGACATGCAGTTTTGTCGATAAATTAATTATTTGTATTTATTAGTGCTTACTGCGTAAGCCAGCAATGAGTACACTATTAATCCTGACTTCTCTATTTTTGAAGTTGGTTCGATTTTGGATTTTGTCCATTCAGGATTTTTTCCATTCGCGATTTTGTCCAATTCGGGATTTTGTCCATTCCGGATTTTGTCCATTCCGGGATTTTGTCCGATTCGGGATTTTGTCCGATTCGGGATTTTGTCCAAGTCGGGATTTTGTCCAAGTCGGGATTTTGTCCACTTCGGGATTTTGTCCAATTCGGGATTTTGTCCAATTCGGGATTTTGTCCAATTCGGGATTTTGTCCAATTCGAGATTTCGTCCGTTCAGGATTTTGTCCAATTCGGGATTTCGTCCGTTTGGGATTTTGTCCGTTCAGGATTTTGTCCAGTTCGGGATTTTGTCCAATTCGGGATTTTGTCCGGTTCGGGATTTTGTTCAATTCGGGATTTTGTCCAATTCGGGATTTTGTCCAATTCGGGATTTTGTCGAATTCAGGATTTGGTCCAATTTGGGATTTTGTCCAATTCGGGATTTTGTCCGTTCGGGATTTTGTCCAATTCGGGATTTTGTCCAATTTGAGATTTTGTCCGTTCCGGATTTTGTCCATTCGGGATTTTGTCCAATTCGGGATTTTGTCCAATTTGAGATTTTGTTCATTCAGGATTTTGTCCACTTCGAGATTTTGTCCACTTCGGGATTTTGTACGTTCGAGATTTTGTCCAATTCTGGATCTTTTCTATTAGAGATTTTGTCCGTTCTGGATTTTGTCCGATTCAGGCTTTTTGTCCATTGGAATTTTGTCCAATTTGGGATTTTGTCTAATTCAGGATTTTATCCATTCGGGATTTTGTCCAATTCGGAATTTTGTCCAATTCGGGATTTTGTCCAATTCAGGATTTTGTCCATTCGGGATTTTGTCCAATTCGGAATTTTGTTCAATTCGGGATTTCGTCCAATTCGGGATTTTGTTTTCGGGATTTTGTATGTAAACGGTGTTGGAGCTATCACGACGCGTTTCGACCTTGTTCAAGGGTCTCATCAGGCGACAATAACACGATGCATACATCACTGAAACAAAATATACACATTGTGCGACTGAGTTAAAATTCAGATAGAAAATAATTGCAGTATACGTATCTGTTCAGTCTATGTACAATTCCGTGACGATAAAGACATTACAGTACGTGGAAAAGTACAGTGAGAGCTCTAGTTGAATGTGAATGGGCAGCACTATGTAGGAAAGCTTATGCAATCTAGCAAAACGGCTACAAAAGATTTACTATCGCCAAAAAAGTTGTCGTAACATTTTATAACGTTTTGATGTATTTTGGTGTCTACGATGAGAAGTGTGTGAAATCAACTGATTGAAAAAAGTGCACGACAGCGTCGGCCAGAACATTATACTTGTATTTAAATAAGACACCCTTGATGATCTCGATTTTGGGTGACATAGACTGTAAGGTATCAAATTCTCATATGTGACGTGTACTCTGTGTGGTATTTATATAATTATTATTTACCTCGTCTTTTAGGTTTGGGAAATGGAAGCAATTGATTCGGCTGATACAACGGATGAATCTGATATTTTCGAAGTCGAACCAATGAACGAGCTACGTGTAGGACATGATGTGCAACTAATTTGCATGGTTAAGGTGGGTTTCTACATATCATTCGTTTTGGGTACTAGCAAGGCAGAAACATGGCAAACGCTGGCGTACCTGACAGGGCAAGGAGGGTTTTGGTCTTCTACTAAATTCGACCAAAATAAACACCGAATTTTTAGTGAAAATCTTTTTGGAGTCTTCACCTAAATTCCTTCAAATTGTAGGCCCCCTTGAGAATGCCACCCAGGTACAAACCTCTAGCTACGCGACTACCATTAAATATCTAGTTACGAAAAGGCAAGCTCATGCCAGTTTTTCAAGAAAATTTGTTCATGACCCCCTTAATGTAATGATGATTGAAATGATTGGACCATATCTTTTAATGTGAGACCAGACTTTATGCTACAGCCGAAAACGTTATAAATATTCTCACAAAAAGTATTCGAAATTTTAAATGCTGCAAATGCTCGAAAAAAGTCTAGCGATGTTGTTGGGTTTAGTGGTTAGACATCCGGGGCTGCTAGCAACATCCAATCTCTGTTCGGAACTCAACTGCGGGAAACCGCGGTTGGGTAAAAAAAAGGTCTACAAAAAGAAAAAAAAGCGATGTACAAAATTGTACACGTAACATCATTTGCGATTAAGCTTCTTTGTAAAATAAGTATTAATAGTTGGCACAGCTAAACTTTTTACTGCTTCCGCGTCGTGTCATTTTCATAAAGGCTTTTGGAAAACTAATATTGGTTGGTTAGTTGCTGCTACTCGGCTCTTTATGTGAGTGCATGGCGTAGCGGACTGTTTCATCATAGCATCCAAACGGTGTGATGGACAACCTGCAAGAAAAGTGACACTTTCCACACCAATCGAAAAACTGGGTTCTCTCCATCAGGGTTCCAACGAGTCTCTCTTTCAATGACTCGAGTTGAGTCACTTGGTTATGTCAACTCAAGTCGAGTCTTTTGAACCAAAGCAACTCGAGTCATTTTCGGAAAAAAAGAAAAGGACTCGATTTGAGTCGCGTCTCTAAAGAAGCTATTCGAGTCAATAATAAAAAAATAAGCCAGAATTTTAATTGCCTCAGGACTAGGGATTACGCTTACTGTGATTAAACCACTTCCAAAATCAAATTTACTTAACATAAATGAAACTGTAAACACGGATTCTGCAAAAGGAAGCATGATTACTGTTGATGCCTAATTTATTGTAAATCAATTCTAAAATTTCCCAAAACAACGAAAGTAACTCGAGTCAAGTCCGAATTATTAAAAATGCGAGTCGAGTCACTGACTCGAATCGTTTCATTCATTATTCGTCTTTTTCAATCTGTTGTTTGGGCGGGCATCTTCACTTTTACTCTAGAAGCTCAGAGAAACTAACCTTCGTCTTCTTTAACTCCAGGCTCCTCCGGAGGATGAAAAAGAGGGTGAAGAAGTTTCATCAATATGGTATGCCCAGGATGCTAATGGAGGAATATGGAGGCTCGACCTCTCATTCTCACACACTGTAAGTCTTCTATCATACTATTGATATTGTGCTATTTATGTTTCAATCTACAATAACTGTTTGCAACTTACCAATATTGATAGTATTTTCGTTTTCCGTTTTTGTTTGTTTATTTTTTGTTACTGATTAATTTGTGGACAGTGTTATTGTTTCGGTCCAATTGTACTTCTAGATTTCCTTTCATACCTGTTGAAAGCGCAAATTTTTAAAATTTTATTGTTTGATTTGCTTAGTTACCATTAGGTTAAAGTGTCAGGGCCTTTTGATACGATATAATTCCCTAGAAAGTGTGTTATGTTTTTTGATTATTGTAAATATTGGGTAATTTTTGCCGTTTATTCGTACATTTTTTTTTGCTGTAACTTATGAGCACTTTCAAACTCAATTTTTATGTTTCTTAACACTTACTTGATCAAATTTTATTACACTAGTTATCTAACGTGTTTAAACCAGACTAAACCGCCTGAGAAGCTGTATTCTTACACTGCTGGTCCAATCACTGGAGTTTGTTGTTCACCGATCAGTCACCTGATGGCTACATCCGGGGATGCTTTTATCAGAGTCTACGATTACCTCTCAAAAAAGTTGGTTTGTCAGTATTTTACCCCAACTCCGCAAGCCCATGGGACATGTCTTGCATGGCCAAGTCAAGTGGTAAGTTTTATATTGTTGTAGAGTAGATTAGGAAACTACATCCTCTGTGTTTTGTACTTCTAATACGGTAACCTGAAACTATTTAGTTAAATTATGCCACGTTTAAACTTTAAATTCCTGTTTAGGCGGAAAGAAATTGAAGAAATCTTGACTTAGAATTGCAATAGTTGAGACTCGGATGCAAAGGCTTATATGATTTTTTCACAGTAATGCGCAACTTCAAGCATTAGCATAGCTTTTGCTGCAGAAAGTAATTTAAAATCTGATCCTAATGTGACCAGGAGTCTGCAATATGGTAATTTTTTAATTTACCAAAGTTGCCAAGCTAAAATTTACCCCCTCTGCCACGAAACATTTCTATACATACTGTGGAGCTTGGTACTGGCGCGAAGTCTGCGTAGTGCTATCTACAATACCTGCGACGCATTTAGGTGCTATAACAATGTTAACTTTCTTCGATACGTTCTAATTTAACTAACTTATTTGAACACAGATTGACCCCAAAGGTACGACTATAGTTGCTGGATTTTCGGATGGAATTGTTAGAATTCTAACACTGCAACAAGTTGAAACAGACAACGAGCTCATTCTAAAAGAGGTAAGATAATAATAACAAGTAGTTATAAATCGCTTATCTCCTTGAGATAACACTAGCAGAGCTGGTGTCGATGCATCTGTCAAACAACAGTTGCAACATTCAAAGAAAATAGGCTTTAAGAAACAAACTCAATGCTCTCAAAAAGTTGTAGTCTTGCGATAATAAACTGCGAAATAATGGCATGAAAAAGTGGCAACATCCTCAAAGGCTTAAAATAATATGGTTTCAGACGTTCCCTGAAAAGAGACGAAATTTCAATATCACTCAGAAACAGTAGCAACGAAATCCATAAGTTGAGAGATGCATAAGAAAACATGGATTTAGACTAAGAAAATTTAGATGTATGGATTCAGATGTAACAAAAATTGATGGATTTTTGTAACTGAATCAAAAAATTCAATTAGCGATGCTACCTTAAGACGCAGTCTAATCTATACGCTTTGAACCAACCTCTCAAACCTTTTTGGATAACAGATCGGGAATCATTACAACAGTTAAGCAGGTGGAAGCTGGTCGCGGCCATCAATATGCTCCTAGAAATAGTTTGGCCAAATTCATCTCCAGACAAGTGTTTTGAGGTATCATCTCTCATCCTTGCAGCTAGAAACCCGGACCGTTAAACGCTTAGCCGTGAGCATGTTAAAAACCTAAATATGCTCGTATAATCATATCATAACATAACACAGCCCACGTCAAAAATTAAAATTAAAACCCTACAGTCTATTTCACCCGTAATCGGGATCATCAGGGGTGTCTTATTGAAATAGAATATTTGCTCTGACCTACGTTGTCGAGCACTTTTTTGAATCGGTTGATTTCGAACTCCACTCATCACATACAATCATACACAGTTATAGATTGTTTTTCCATCGATTACATCCGAATTAGCTTTCTTTCACGACCACAAATTTTTAGGCTCTGAAGCCCCATTCAGCAGCTGTTACAGCCATGGCGTACGACAATAGCGGACAGACTCTAGCTACTGGAAGTTCAGACCACACCGTTTTTTTCTTCACTGTTGATTCCGACCACTACGAACCAATCGGTTTTGTTAAAGTGCCTGGAGAAGTCACTGGACTTCAGTGGTCCCCCGCTGGCTTTGTAAGTACTTTTTTTTCTATCATGTTGATAATAATTTAATTGCGATGTTTTGACGCTTGCAGGCCAGCGTTGTAATGTTTAATCGTTTGCGTGCTTCTGGTAGCCTTTAGGGCAGAAGCACACAAACTAAATACTTTTTTTCATTCATTCGTGTGGACCAGGCACTTTGCGTCTGTCTAATCACACCAACGCAGAGCACTTTTTTGGGTTCTGTTTGCAAGTCTTTCGTCAAGCTTGGTGAGCACAGCAGGTAGACTGCTTGGCTCTTTTTTTTTTCATAGTAACTTTATAAAAACACTAGGCTCGTTTTTGCTCAAATGGATTGTTTAAGAGTTTCAATTTTATACCATATAAAGATTATTTTGTGGATGCTTGGTAATTAGAAATCTAAATATGAACCTTGACTTATGGAGTCATCGAATCTTAATTATGAAACCATCTAATGCCTTATGACGTCATCCAATTGCTTTATGACGTCAACAATTTGACTAAATTTTAAAGTTTTAGTCGAAATTAATGGGCTTAAAAATTTTCCACCCTAATGGTTTCGTTAGTAAATCATATCGTTTTTTTTTCAGACTGCGAATTCTCTTCTTGTTTCTTGTAAGAACGGTAAAGTTGTCGAGATTGTTGCTCCTACCCAATCAGATTACGACACGTCCCACTCGTTCCACTTGAGTGACGTCAACATGAAGTATTTTACTTTCCAAAGTGTCAAATCCGAGCTCCGGCGGGATGAAGAAAGAGAAAGAAAAGCGATTGCAAAGGCGGCGAGGAGAAAAACTAGAGAAAAAGAATTGAAGAGGCGAAAAGAAGCAGGTAACTGTCGAATTACTCTGATTAAAATGGTAAATCAGCAATTAGACGAGAAAAAAAGCTGGCTCAATACAGTGAATTAAAGTAGGACTAAAGGCAAAATAGGTAGGATCTCGCATAAAAGTAGATGGTTGTTGACTTCATCCTACTGGACCCAGTCGTTTCAGAGTTATTCTCCTTCAAACACGATGTAGGGGTCTCTAATGTTATAATTTTTATTGGCAACACTGGCGTTAGCGACGCCATCCCAGTTCTTACCTAAAGCAACGCCGCTATTAGACTACTGCGTTGAGTCGTTTCGCTGCGCACTAATTAATTTGATCTTGTCAGCAGAACAGATCCGAGCTGGAAAAAAAGAGTAGGCTGTACGGTAGCCTCGATAGCAAACGTCAAAGAGCAAGCGAAAGTAATGATAGCAGAGTAGTAGGCCATTGTTTGCTACTGAGCTGCAGAAGTTTATTCTAGAGTCACAAAATACAGTAAGCAAATGCTATATAGACCTACTTAGGTACTAGTAGTCTTATTATCAGGTACCTGCAAGATGTTTGTACTTTGAAGCCTAGTAATAAAAGTCTTATTGCTCAGCTAGGCTAAGATTTAAACAGAAATGTATTTGACAGCTTTATTTTTGCTGAGATCGCTAGGCTACCAAACATTCTACTTTTTTTGCCAGCTCGGATCTGTTGTGCTGACACGATCAAACTGACTAGTGCGCAGCGAAACGACTCAATGCAGTAGCCTAATGGCGGCGCTGCTTTACGTAGGTTTGATTTGGGATGGTGTCGCTAACGACGCTAAGGCTATCAACGTCAGCGTTGCCAATAAAAATTATAATATTAGAGTTCCTATGTCGTGTTTGAAGTAGAGTATCTCTGGAACGGCTGGGTCAAAATGGATAGAGTCAACGCCAATTTAGTCTAATACAATTGGCCTAACTTTAAATATCCCCACTGATTTTACCTTTTGTCCTCGCTCAAGTATTTAATTTCAGTAAGGTTCTTCTAGGCTGCATGATTAATTCATGATATCCTTCCATGAATTAGGTTGGAATTGATTCCATTTGTTTTATATGTGGTTAATTTTCAGTTATCTTTTACCGGTTATTTTTGGTAAAAAACACATTCGCGTATTTATATGGAATCAAAGAAAATGATGACCAAGAAAGATCTATGGTTTAGTTAATCAAGTTCGTTTATGCATTTTTTTTTAACTTGCGTGTTCATACGTTTACTAAACAACATTAATAGTATGATGGCGCTGTGAATTTGCTGAACGAACAGTTAAACGATAAAGAGAAATATAACGAAAGCGGATTTTTATTAACTACTGTTTATAGTTTCTACCGTTAAAGCTAAAAAACTATGAGGTTAAATTACATAAAGTTCTGAGTTTTTTGTGTGATAGTTTTCGCTTTCTACATTTAAAAGTTACTGTATTTTCGGCTTTTCCGATTACGTGATATGTTTGAAAGTGCAGCGAAAACAGTTTTTTTACCTATTTTAAATATACCTGTTTAGGAGAGGAAATCAGCGACGAAGATGCTCGGGCGTTTTTGGATGAGGATCCGGAGGCTGAGGAGGATCAGGAAGAGGAGCCTCTGTATTATCCTCCGGAGCCAAATCCGGTTCTTCAAGCCTTCTACCTCAAGCCTGAGCTGTTTGCTATTTCAGTGGGTGGATATGACTCAGGATACTTGTACGAGTGCCGCTTCCCGGAAAAAGCAAAAACGGATGATCCCGACATGACTACAAAACCAACTCGGGCCATACCGGTTAAAGGTCGGTAACTAGGAAGCCGCAAGAAATATATTGGAAAAGTCATTGCATCAGTTATATCTAATTTGCATAAAACGGTAAAACCTTAACAGAATAATCATTCCAGACATTTCAATCTCCGTAGTCTTGTTCATCATCTATAACAATAATCTTATTCCAATGTTTGCCGCTATGTAACATTTTAAAAACTGTTAAAATGATATCAGGCTGGGCTGCTTGAGGCCAAAATGAACCAGAACAGATGAGAACCATTTCGCCGAAAAGCGAGTTAGCCAATTATCTTTTTTAGCAAATGATACTTTACAAAAATAGTGAAACCTTTTAAAATGTTTATTTCATGTTGGTTCTAAAGATTTTTTTATTATTTCTTGTATGTAACGCTAAAGAATACACTGAAATTTAAATGGAAATTGAATGAATAGCTACTTAAAAGCAATATGGCCGGCGAATTAGTCGAGTGGTAACGCGTTTGTCTCTAGTGCGGGAGGTCTGAGGCTCAAGTCTCGGGCCGGTCAAATTGAACAGGTTGTTGCCAACGGCTCGCCACCGCTGCAACATTTCTTTGAAAAGAGCTGTATTGCCCGGATGTAATGACGCATAGATGGGCCCCGCAAACTCGTTACACGCTTCGGCATAATACAGCGAGTATAATGAAAGATTTGATATGATTTAGAAGCAATATGTTTTTTTTTAACAAGAACTCATTTTTGAAAAACTGTCAAATAAAGCTAGAAAAATTTTCTTTAAAAACGTGATCCCTAGCCATATTCACATAGTGATTACGACTAGCAATATCTATTGGTCTACAGTATTTTTTTTCTATTTTAGATTCAAACGACATCCCAATTACGCGCATGATCTTCACTGCTGATAGGCACAAGTTCATTGCTGGGTTCGAAAACGGACTTTTGCGCGTTTATCCTCTGGAAAATGACTCTGAAACAGTGTTTAACCTTGATATGTTGGGTTCATATTGGGAATTTAACATGCACGACAATGATGCAGGTATTTCTGTTCACTACCGTATTTTTATAATTTGGTTTGAAATAATTGGGACTTCCGCGACGCTTCGCGTTCCAAGTCCCTATGTTTTTTTCCATGCAAAATTACGAATTCGTCAACCAGAGGTCGAAAACGCTAGAACTTTGAAACGGCTAAAGGTAGAATCTTGAAATTTAAAAATTAAATAGGGCACATATGAATCATTCTTAGTGCAAATGGTGGCGGCAATCGATCTCGTGATACGGGTTTCCGTGCCAAAAACTGAAATGCCAATCGGAGATTTAAACGACTTTAACTCGAAAACTAGTCGCAGGAGGAGAATGAAAGTTTCGAATTTAGAAGCGCCTGGACGTGCAGTTTTGCGACGCTTTGCGACGGAAGTCCCTATATTTTTTTCCGGGCAAAATTACGAATTCTGCAACAAGAGGCCAAAAACGCTATAACTTTGAAACCGCTAAAGGTAGAAACTTCAAACTTAGAAGTTAGATGGGGCACGTATGAATCCTTCTTTCTGCAAATTTTGGGGGCAATCGGTAACGTGATACGAGTTTTCGAGCCAAAAACAAAAATGCCAATTGTAGGTTTAAACAGCTCTAGCTCGAAAACTAATCGCACGAGTGGAATAAAACTTTCGAATTTAGAAGCGTCTGGGCAAGCAGTTTCAGCTCCCAAAAATAAATTATGACGATTCCGACACTTTTTTTTATTTATTTAAGCAAATCACATTATGGTGACAAAAACTCCGCAACCACAAAAAGCTAGAAACTTGAAATTTGGACAGATGATAAGTCTATACATGAAGTTGTGTGCCTGCAATTTTGGAGGCGCTACGTCACGTGGTTTGGGGCAGATGCACCTTAAAATTGTGATAGCGAAGTTTATTAACTGATTTTACTCACGTTCGCGCGCGTGCTGCCGTGGCCGAATGGTTAAGGGCGCCAGTGATTAATACCTAAGACCTTGGTTCAATTAACTTCTTGGCCATCGCTTTCATCAAACCAAGATTGTATTGAATCTAGCTTATTAACTTTTTTTTCGATAACAACATCGCTTTTAATATTTTTGCTTGACACTAGGTACAACCAGAGGGTATCAAGTTTCATTCTCTGTGAAGACGCCCCAAAATCACTTTCTTAACACCATAAGCTAGCACGCTAGTTTTTTTATGGTGTCAATAGAAGTTTTAAAAACAAAAATATTTTGACATGATTTGGGGGTACCAACCCCCCGAAACCCCCAAATACCCCGATCAAAATCTGTTTTTTTTTTGACGGTTTAAGCTAGGGTGCTACTTTTTTTGATATCAGGAGATAATAAAGAGACAAATACCTTGACATAGTTTGGGGGTAACCCTACCTGGGGACCTCCCCAAATGGACACCCCAAATATCAATTTTTTGAATGACTTAATTTCGGGTGCCAGTTTTTTTTTATGTCAGTAGATGTTAAGGAGAAAAAATATTTTGACATGCTTTGGGGATACCCCCCCCCCCCCGGTCCCCCAAAAATCCATGTTTTGAACGACTTAATTTAAGGTGCCAGTGTTTTTTAATATCAGTAGATATTTAAGAGACAAATATTTTGACGTGGTGTGGGAGTACCACCCCGCCCTGGTGGATCCCCAATAACCAATTTTTTGAACGACTTAATTTTGATATCAATAGATATTTAAGAGACGAATATTTTGACATAGTTTGTGGGTGCCACCCCCCCGGAATCCCCCCAAACAAACTTCCCGAAAATCAATTTTTTATTGGCTCAAGTTAGGCACTAGTTTTTTTTAATATCAGCACATATCTAAGAGACGAATGTTTTGACGTTTGGGGGTACACCCCCTGGGGACCCCCCAGGAATTAATTTTTTGATTGGTTCAAACTAGGGTGTCAGTTTTTTATATCAAACAGATATTTAACAGACGAATATTTTGACGTAGTTTGGGGGTGCCAACCCTCCCCCCCAAAGTGGACCCCAAAAATCGATTTTTTGCTCGACCAAATTTACGATGCCTTTGTTTTTGATATCAGTAGATATTTAAGAGGCGAATATTTTGACAGAGTTTGGGGGTACCACCCCCCCCCCCCCCCCCCGGGGACCCCCCAAAGATCAATTTTTTGAACGGCTTAAGCTAGAGTTCTAGTTTTTTTTGATATTACAAAATACTGAAGAGACAAACACTTGGACATACTTTGAAGGTGCCACCCTCCAGGAAATCCCCAAATGAACCCTTCAAAAATCAATTTTTGAACGACTTAATCTAAGGCTTCAGTTTTTTTGATATTAGTAGGTATTCAAGCGACAAAAATTTTGACATAGTTTGGGGGTATCACCCCTCCGGAACCTTCCCAAATGGACCCCAAAATTCAATTATTTTGAAGGGCTTGAACTAGAACGCTAGATTTTTTGGATATCAGTAGATATTTAAGAGACAAACGTTTTTACACAGTCTGGGGGTACCAAACATCTATCCAAAAAATCACTTTTTAAAAGCTAAATTTAACAAAAACTCTGAAATCACCAAAGATAGAAACTTGAAATTTGGAGATATGAGAAGTCTATATATGAAGTTATGCACCTGCATTTTTGAAGGCGCTACGTCCCGCGGTTTGTGACAGATGCACCCAAATCTTGTGATAGCGAAGTTTATTGAGTGATTTTAGTCACGTACGCGCGCGTGCTGCCGTGGCCTAATATGGTTAAAGGCGCCAGTGCTTGAAATGTAAGACCTGGGTTCAATTCTCTAGTTGGCCACTGGTTTTATGAAACCGAGATTATATTGAATCTAGCATTTCAATTTTTTTCAGTCGGGACAAAATCGCATTAAATATTTTTTGTTTTGACTCTAGATATGATCAGAGGGTATCACGTTTCATTCTCTGTGAAGACTCTCCAATAATCAATTTTTTAACACTTTAAGCTAGCGCGCTAGTTTGTTTTTTTTTCTTGCTATCAGTGGAAGTTTAAACGACAAAAATATTTTGACATAATTTTGGGGTACCAAACACCAAAAACCCCAAATGGACCCCCGAAAATCAAATTTTTTCACAGCTTAAACAACTGTAGGATGTTGCTTTTTTTAACATCAGAAGATAAGAAGGAGACAAATACTTGCACATAGTTTGGGGGTATCACCCCCCGGAAATCCTCCCAAATGGACCCAAAAATCACTTTTTTGAACGGCTTAGGCTTTGGAGCTTGTTTTTATGGATCACAGTAGATACTTAAGAGACAATTTTTTACATACTTTGGGAGTACCAACCCCCCGCAACCCCTAAATGGGCCTCCCAAAAATCATTTTTGGAAGCTAAATTTAACAATTGATTTAGTCAACTGGGTTCACATGCTGTGCTGGCATAATGGTTAAAGACGGCAGTATTTGAAATTGTCGTACGAGTGAGTTTTCCTGAAATATCGGTAACTTTCAAAGTATGAAGCAGAGAATGCTGGTGAAAAGGAACTGGCAGAAGTTCCTTATGATTTTTTCCGGAAAAATGAACGTCTAGTTACACTTTGTTATATTATGTACCTGTAAATTTTGAGTTGAGGCTTGTTGTTCGTAAATTTCAAAGAACTTTCGGTCTCATTCTTTCTTAATTTATTCTAACTTCATTGGAGAATAGAGTGCCACAAATTGATTCTTGCTTGGTTGAAAGTTGTCTTTTACTATAGATCATGATTGCTGTTCGGCAAATCAACAATGGCAATATAGAAAAGACAAGAAAACTTTTCTACACATTGTGCTAGTCCATGTTCTTAATATTTTTCATGTTTAGCCGGACATTGTTCTTAATTTGTTCTTAAATTTTTCAGGAAAAATGAGTCTCATGGTTTTATAAAATTGCTCGTGTAAAAAAAGGTATACTTACACAGCTCTCGTGGTGCTCTGTCTTTCAGTCTTTTTGCTAATTAGAGAAAAGTTTTGCCCATAAACAAGAAGGCTCTGGTTCGATTCTACGTTGGGTGAAGCCAGAGATTTTAATACTGGGATTTACATTTTTTCTGCCTGATGTTCAGTATGTAAATGCGGTGTAAACGTTGGACAGGGGGAATCTTGACTTCAGGCCGTAAGATTTTTTTGATGACGACAATTTCACAACCAAATACTGCAATAATGATATTTGAACCATTCGCATTGAAGTGACGAAATTATCGATAAATGCCATTGCAGTAGTAGTTGAGTTCGGAAGGTTTGAGAATCGAACCCAGATCCATTAATGGCTTAATTCATCAAAATCATAGAACACCAATACCTCTATTTCTGATCACTCCGCTACAATTTTCAATGGATTTTAGGTCCAGTGACAAACCTTGCTGAGAGCCACGACGGAGCCCACTTGTTCAGCGGTGGAGCAGATGGAAATTTGTTCGGATACCTTTCCCTTGCTCACGATGAAATTATAAAGAGTATGGAAGGAAAAAGAGCTAAACTGCCTACACCCAAAGTAAGAAATTGAATTATTGATTGGTATTCAATTAGTTTTTGAAGGAATTTTTCGGGCTTGTTTTTGACATTTTTGGAGGAGGGTTGTGAAGCGTCAGAAACCAGCTCTTTGAGTTCATCCTAAACAAGGTAGTTTTTGCTTAATACAGTAAAATGGACCAATTTAGAGTTTAAGCGATACAATTGATTCGCAAAGTTTGTCGTTATGAATGAGCTGTTTTTGACCTTTTTAAGTTGGTATTGACTGTGATTTCTTTTATTGCATTGAGATATTTCTCAAACTTTACCTTGTATTGTATTTGTATTTGCTTGAACAGTATTTTATTAGCCTAGAATAAACTTTTTTATCTAAGTTGCAAACAATGGCCTACTACTCTAATAACTCTACAAGTCTTACTTTTGCTTGTTTTCAGACGTTTATTACCAAGGCTACCGTACAGTCCACTCTTTTCACCAGCTCGGATCTATTCTGCTGACAAGATCAAACTGATTAGTGCGCTGCGAAACTACTCAATGCAGTAGCCTATAGCGGCGTTGCTTTAGTTTAGAACTGGGATGGTGTCGCTACGGACGCTAAGGCTGTCAACGTTAGGGTTGCCGATAAAATTATTGTATTGGAGGCCCCTACGTCGTGTTTGAAGTAGAATATCTCTGTAACGGCTAAGTCAAGATTGATGGAGTTAACACCAATGTAGTCTTATGCGATTGGCCTTACGCTAGATACCGCCATTGATTTTGCCTTTAGTCCTCGTTTCAGTGTCATATTCAAGTTGAATAAGACTCTGAAGAAGCCTTTACAGGTGAAATATATAGGTTTCAATTTATTCTCGCTGATTGCTGTGCGGTCTTTGGACTATTAGTTTAAATTAGAATGTTGAACAACAATACGAGAATCAGCTTCGATATACAGTGAAAGGAGATCCTCGCAACAAAACAATAAAATCTTATACGTTTATCATGAAATTGTTATTAGAAAACAAGCTCCCGGCAATTAGCTGTTGAAGACATCGACGACCCTCACGCTTACAGCATTGAAGATGCCAAACTTAAAGCGGAACACGATAAGATGGTCAGAGAGGCCGAAGCGAAAAAGGCTTTGGAAAGGAAAAAGATCAATCGTCTGAGAAAAACCTTCCTAAGTCTGCAGCACAAAAACGAGGAACTTCCTGCCACCGTTATGCTTCAGAAAGAGGTAGCAAAGTTGTTATATACCGATTTTTTTTCTTGTGCAAATGAATTTTCTCTTTAGCGTGAAATTGATAATCAAATCTACAGCATGAACAAGTACTTTCAACACTGCGAAGATGCCATGAGTGCTTTATGCCTAAAAATTATGCGGCGGCGATAGTTCAGTCGGTAGAACGTCGGGTTTGTGATCGAAAGGTTGCTGGCCCTGGTTCGATTCCCGAACTGGCAATGAGTCGTTGCGTCCATGAAAGACACAATTGTTCCATATTTCTCATTGAGGCCAGCGAGTTTACCCATTGTGGTGGCTCAGCCTGATGCAAGCAAAGCTTAAAAAATGGTTCTCTGCGTTGGTGTTGTTGGACCATAGTCTCTTTATTTAGTAGACTGGAAACAGCCGCGCGGAGAAAAAGAGAAGAGCATTGAAGAAAAAAAAGTTTGCTCTTGTTGCGAATTTTTTTTTGCAATCACGCGTATTCGACTGATTTGATTGGACATATGCTTAGCGCGAGTGAACTGAGAAAAAAAGTCACGCTGATTGGAGGAATCAGCATATTCTAGAAAAACGAACCGTGAAGAAAAAAAAGACAAAACTATCAGTTTCCAGTCTACTAATAAAGAGTCTATTGTTAGACGGACACAGTGTGCTTGGTTTATACCAGTGGTTCTTAACCTTTTTTGAGCGTGACCCAAATCTGAGTTTGATGATTATCTTGCCACCCAAACCTTAAACGTAGAAAAAATGTTTTTTTAATGTTAGCACTCTGCTATTTATTCAGATAAGATACAGACAACCAGTTATAGTACACAGTACTTTGACACAATTTTTAACAATAATATCTGCAATTTAATGTGCTACTTTAGGAAATTGTTTCAAACTACTCCACTATTACAAAAAGTAATTTCGGCAAGTTCTGCAGCAGCTGGTCTGCCGCTAAAACTTTTAGAAACCTGCCTATGATGCAATAATCTTATTTTATTGAGATGAAGCCAACTAAATGTGTATGATGCAATAATTTTAAATGACTTAATAAACGGAAAGAAAAAAAATTCTGCAGATTTTTAAAATTCTGGTCTTGCAAAAAATCGTTTTGACGGATTTGAATCACCTTGGCGCGACCTATTTTTTGATTCTTCGCGACCCATATTTTAAGAACCTCTAGTTTATACGGATGAATGAATGAATGCCTGAAAGCAGTGATTACTTTGTTTAATTGAAAGTATTTTCCTTTCTTTCGACTTAAAGTTGTTGCTCAGAACTTAATTTGTTTCTGCACTTTGTTTAAAATATAACTTCTATTCTGTCAAAATACATTTCTTTTTAAAATTTAGAAAAAAATAACATTGGTGCATTGTCACATAACATTGGAAAGCGCTGGAAAGCTTAAAATTCTTATTGTTGAGTCAATTTTTTAGCCTCTTAATTGTCTTTTATACAGTGCACTATAAAACTTGACACTTTACTGCTGTCTCTTCAAGGTAATTATTCTTGCGTTACATTTTTACTTTAATTGCGCTCGATTATGAGTTCTCTTGTGTACAATATGGCCCTCTGATTTCACTAAATTTTGTTCTGTTAGTTTAAATAAAGTTGAATCTTAGCTAAACAAAGCTGTGTATTTTTGTAGGACTTTGAATTGGATCCGTCGTTGCGTCAAAACATGCTGAAAGAAACAAAGGATAGAATCGAGAGGGTCCGTCTCGAAATGCAATGGGACAAAGCTAAATTGGCTCTTATACACGAAAAGCTAAAGGTACTTCAAAATTTTTGCTTCGGAACTTTCTATCATAACCGCTCGAAACGAAAATACGTTTAGCTGGTTCTGGAAAATTTTTTTCATTAACCTTACAAAGTTTACTGCTTTTTTGCTCACAGAGCCTTTGACAACTTACCGTATTTGATTTATGATTTATTGAAACGGTAATTTATCGCAATTGACGTAATTACTATGACGTCATTGATGTGACGTCGTTTGTGGACGCCATCGTTTGCCCAGTGCAATCACGTAAACTTGAAATAGGTTTTGCATCTAACTATCAAAAAGTTATGTCATATTGGTGATGTTGCTATGATCAAAATTCTCCTGACGTCATTTCCTGTTTAGGATCGCTTCCGTTCGCGTCTTGAATGCGATCGAATCGTGCTGCATTCATTCCAAAGTAGCCACACGGTGTCATCCTTTCGTATCGAAGAGCTGACGGATGAGTTCCATGAAATGAAGTCATCGATCAGTGAATCAATCCGTGCAAACAGCATCAGTTCCGAGACCGGAACAGTTGGAGTTCCAGATAGAAACATGCTCATGTCGGACCGCACGAACGGTATTGTTCAAATCAAATTTTTCATCTTTTTCATTACACTCGCTGTGTTACGCCGAAGCTTGTAACGAGTTTGAGGGGCCCATCCCTGCTTCATTGCCCCGGGCAACACAGCTCCTTTCGAAGAAAGGTCGTTGCGATGGCGAGCCATTTTCAACTTTGTGTCCGATTTGAACCTCCAGCGACGAACGCGTTACCACTCGACCAATTGGCGGGTCGAACGGTATTGTTGGCACTTAATTTAGCTAGTCCAGTATAGAAATAAAGCATGCCTCCTATAGTTGTATTTGGTGGTTGGTTGGAACTTCCCAGCTATTTGATGTGAGGAAGGCATGCTGTTGCAGAATTTCAAACTAACGATATCCTGCAGAGCCTAAGAAAAGCCGCGGTCATTATCTCAGCTCTTATTATTTCCTTAGTATTTTCTCACCACACATGTGATTACTGCTGATGAGTGCTCTAGCCTTTGGTTTCCTATTACGATCTGTTGGATACTCGTACTTAACTTTTCTTCCCCGATAGAAACACTAGAAGGAATATTTAATCGTGTTATAAGTGTGGATTCTCTGGTTTGTGGACGCCACCGCGCATCACGTCAAGAGACAGGCATGGCACTGGAGGAAAAAGTTTTTCGTATCTTCCTACTTTCATTTACGACATAGCAAATTGCGTTTTGCGTTCCAAAACTGCATTAGTTTTTTAGAAAGTTTTCTGACCGAACTCTTTGGTAACGGGTTTTGTCCGAAAAGCTTTGGTAAACTCTCTGGTAATCAGTTTTGTCCGAAAATATGACGAAGTTGACGTTACTGAAAGTCATTTTCAAGTTTTGCACCATCTCGAAATTCTCTTAAAAATGGCGCATAGCGGTAATATATTGCCACATAGTGAAAATTTATTTGCACAAACCCGTAATATATTGGCATGTATCGGTAATTTATGGTCATGTAGGTAATTTGTTTGCAAATATCGGTATTATATGTACTTGCTAGTAATTTCTTGGCATTAGAAATTAGTTTGTATATTGGCACATACCAGTTATACTGTATTTGCAGTTTTGCACGTAGCGGTAACATATTAGCACATAGCGATAATGTATCGGTACATACCGGTAACATAATCGGCACATACCGGTAACATATAAACCATTAAATTCAAAACTTTTTTGCAGTCCAATCGTCGGAAACGATAGTTGACGATGAGGCGCCTTATTTGCGCGACCAAACTCAGAAGCAGAAAACCTCAATTCTTCACGGAAGACAAGCTGAGAAAGTACAAAAAGCCCTGCAAAAAGCTGCCGAAGCTAAGGAACGCAGAGAAAAAAGACAACAAGAGGTAACTGTGAAGTGACCAAATGAAATATCAGACGCTTTAAAGCTTACTTGATTTTAAAATATGTTTTTTTGCGGTAGGTTTGGCGGGTAAAAAATTGTTTGGGGTGAGTGAAGAAAAAGTCCATTTAAATTTGTAACGCAAACCCATGGTTAGTTTGAACAAGTAATTTATTGACATTGTGCGAGCCAGTTTTGTACGTTTTGCTTTTGAGCAAAAAGTATAGAGCGTGGTGGTGGTGGTGGTGGTACTACCCGACAGTGTAGGAGGAACTGGGGCGCGGAGGAACTCCACGGAGACCCAACAGTTGGGCCACACCCCAAGGTCTGGACCATAGGTCAAGAATAGAGAGAGAGGAGCCAAAGATAGATTTACGAAGGGGTTCAGAGGCAGAGCAGTCGAGGAGACGATTGAGGTTCCTGTAGAGGGTGTCCACAGGCACTACAAGCAGAATTCTCCTTCCGACCAATCCTGTGAAGATATGAAGATAAAAGAAAACTGTGGCCATGGCAGCGAAGACGGGAAAGCTCACAGCGAATAGGGCGAGAAAGGAGCAGTTCCTCCAAAGAGACTTTGGGGACTTAGTAGTTTAGATAGGAGTGGGAGATGTGACGTCTCCAATTGTGGTACTGGAGATAACGGATTTTGGCAATGACTGGGGGGAAAGGGCACGGGATCGCGTCAGTGGGCGGGGAGGCACCAGCTTTGGCAAGTAAGTCCGCATTTTCATTACCTGGGAGACCAGCGTGACGGGGGACCCATTGGAAGTTTTAAGTGGTGTTGTTGGAGAGGGAAGAGGCGATGGACCAAACATTCCAGAGGGACTCAGGCAAGAGATAAGAGGGGGCTGATGAAAGGATTGAGAGGGCCGATTGGGAGTCAGTTAGGAAAAGGACTGACTGGAATTTGCAGGTCATCAAATGGTTAGTACACCAATCGAGACCTTGCTTGTGGGCAAAGGTTTCAGCTGGAAAGCTGGAGGCAATTGGACCAGTAGAAAAGGACAGGGAATTGGATGTGTGGCATTTGGAGCATATGACATACACTCCAGCACCACCGGGACCAAAAAGGGAGGGAACAGAACCATCAGTCCATACTTGGATATCAGAAGGGGGAAGGAGGGATAGTCTGTTTGAAGCAGACTGGAGTCGGGCTGTACTGTTGCCTGTGCAGTCGGGAATGAAGGGGGAAACAGGAAGTGGGTTGCAGTTCATTCGGGAAAAGGGGGCACATGATCAGAGCTCGGGCTAGTGATTGCAAGGTTACTGACTCCCGGTTCGATTCCCGAACTGGCAATGCGTCGTTGTGTCCTTGGAAATACAACGTCTAGTTCTTACTGGGCCAAACAGTTCACCCGTCGTAGTGGCCCGATCTGACGAAAGACTTGCCAGCAAAACTCACAAAAGGTGCTTACTGCTTAGTGTTGGTGCTGTGAAACCGACACAGAGTGTTGGCACACACGCGTGAATTATTGACCAATAAGTGCTTCGTGGTAATTCTAACTTTCGCCAATATTAGCCAATCAATATGCAATTTAAACTCAAGACAATGCTCAAATAGCTGGGTTTAGGCAACGCTATCTGTATAGGCCTACTCGTTTTCCTCATCAATATTGGATCCGGCTCAAACTTGTAACAACGGAAACTGCTGATTAAATTCAGAACTACGAATTATTGTAATTAAGTTTTTCTTCACCAAGTTGTCTTGGCCAGGAGACAGCGAAGGAACTTTTCGGTCTTCAGGTCAAACTGCCACCTTCCCTACTGCCTACTGCACACTGTGGAGGCTTCACACTGTCCCTTTCAATGCTGAACGCCGAGCAGGAAAGCTGTGAATACCAATTTTTATGATCTTCGTATTTTTCTATTGACGTGTTTTATTTGCAGTTATTTTGGGTAATAAAAAGGTAGAATGCAAAAAGCACGCTGTAGCGTTTGGTTTAACCTAGGGTTACCATATTTTCATCACCAAAGAGGAGGACACCTTTTTAATGAAATTTATTAACAGCTAGTTGTCCAAATTTAGGTGATCTCCAAAAAAGAAAAAGGTCTTCACCAAACTTGAGACTGCTTTTCTATCCATAATTAGGTGATCTCCAAAAAAAAAAAGGTCTTCAGTCAGGCTAAAACCCAGTTTTTTTGGTCGAAGTCACGTAAGTGGAGGACATGTCCTCCAAAAAGAGGATGTATGGTAACCCTAGGTTTAACCCGACCGGGAATCGAACCTAGGTCTACCGTTTCAGTAGCAGACGCTCTATCCATTCGATCACTTTAGTAGCAGACGTTTAAGGTGTAACAACTTTTTCTAGTGGCAAGAACTGTACAAAAACAAACCGGATGAAGATTATGAAGATCCGGCTGATGTGTCAGCGATTAAGGACGCACAGGCTCATATGGGGGATTTCAAACTCAAAACTGCTCCAGATTACGTAGTGCCTGAACATTTGCGAATGGATACCGAGAAAAAAAGACTCCAAATTTTGACTTTGCAAGGAATTGTAAGTTGATTACTGTGCTCAATGGTTGATTGTACTCGCCGTATTACGCAGAAGCATGTCACGAGTTTGCGGGACCCATCTCCGCGTTATTGTGCCTGCGTAGAACGCTTGTCCTCACAAAGCAATATCGAAGCGGACGTGGTGATTCGTTGACAACACTGTGTCCAATTTGATCTGCCCGAGATTTGAACCCCAGACCTCCCGTTCCATTAGCGAGTGCGCTAGCTGATCCTGCAAATGACAAGGTACTTCATTTCGACCGTTTGTTAAACTGACGGCTTTGAAAGCATCATCGGATGGAGCTCAGGAAATTTTGCAATATTCTGATAATCTGATATCTCGCTTTGAGTGTATGTTAAAGAGAGAGATCAAATGGATTTCACTGTTTACGAACTACTAAAAGTTTGAATAAAAACAAAAAAAACTTCAATTTCCAAATAATTTTGTGTGATTTTATTTTCAAGGTATCCTAATCTCGGATTAAAATAAAGTGACTTCTTGATCCACTTCCAACGAGCCAAGTCAACTGGTTGCTGCATACAGACCGTGAACCAATTGACCGCCAACATCTGAGTTAGGTTTAGTTGGCGGCCAGTTGATTTGCGGTCAGGTTGTGGCGGTCAGTTGATTCGCGGTCAGGTTGTGGCGGCCAGTTGACGTGTACCTCACTTTCAATCTCGGCATGGAAGGCTATGGAAAGATGTTTTTGGAATGCGTAAATTGCAGAAACTCTTTAGTCATTTCTTGTATTATTTTAGCTCCAAAAGAGTCTGCATTTAAGCTTCTATTTTAATGGTTTGCCGGGAAATTCAATCTTAAAGTAGAAAATTGAATCAAGGTTGATATCTTGCTTTTTAGAGACACGCGTCTAGAACACAGTTTAATGACAAACTTCTGAAGTTGAGGGACGACAAATTTGTGATCATTGGTGAAATTAAAGGATATGTTGATGAACTAAAGAAACTCCAGAAGGCGATGCCAGAAGCTGACCGAGTCCCGATTCCTTCTGTACCAAAGCCCCATCCGGAAGAAGAACCTCACAAGTATGCTATGTAATAGGTTCTCTAATCTCTATACACAACAAGCTGAATCCCAGTTGGTCAGTGAATATGACTAGATTAGAACGAAATTCGAACCCTAATTATAGATATCCGACATCTTAGTGATAGTGCGTCGGGATAGTGATCGAAAGGTTGCTGACTCCCGGTTTGATTCCCGAACTGGCAATGCGTCGTTGTGTCCTTGGGAAAGACACTTTACGTTTATTTTCCATTGAGTCAAGCATTCTACCCGCTGTGGTGGCTCAACGTGACGAAAGACTTGCAAACAAAATCAAAAAGAAGGTGCTCTTGCTAATAATATCAATATCAAAAGTTGGTGTGGTTTGACTGGATCAATAAATATGGATCAATCAATCTAATATTTTTCCACGCAACAGTTTTACTCAAAACAAACGCTAGTCTGTTTAAATTTAAGCCTTTAAAAAACTTAAGTGCGTTTTTTGCCATTTTGAATGTATGCGACCCTCAATTTTATCGCCTGAGTGTAAAACAATCTCAGTTTTGAGTATGATTTGTATTTAGAAAATTCGAATACACCAAAGAATCTCTTCTACAGTTTGAGGAGGATGAAAAGAAGAGAGAAGTGGAAGCTGCGCAGAAGAAGAGGAGTGGAGACGGAGGATTGTTTGGGGGATTCGGTGGCGGAGATGTAAGGATAAATCATTTTTCTACTTTCTGTATTTTAGCGCTGAAAAGTCCTTTTTGGGTTCAAAATATGTAGTTGGTATTTAGACAGTGATGTATGCCTGACAATGCACATAGCGTACTATTGTGGTAAATTGCTTATGCGGTGTCATATATGGTGTCCATGCGTAGTGATACTAGCGCCATGCGGTTAAACTAAGTGTAGTGCCAGTGTGTTACTGGTAGAGAATCTCTCTTCGAGTGACCTTGTTTTCAGGCTGTGATCAGAGTAATCTGAGAAGAGCGTACGATGGCAAGTGCAAAAATTGTCCTCGTGTGTGGTTTGCAGGTTCGGGTGCTGGGCTGCCAGGATAGTCTATGTGTAAATTCAGATGGTGATGAAACACTAGCCTGATGAAAAGACAGATATGGGAATGAAGTGCTATTTCACAGTTGTGAAAAATTTATGTTAAAAATCTGCTATGTAACTTCTGAAAAATGTAGTAGAAAATATGAAAAAGTTATGCTGCTCTAATGTGTTGATTTTGTGTATTGTTTATCCTGCTGTCACCGGACAGCGTCAAATGCTAACTATTGGATGATCCGCACTTTTCATTGCAGTAACTACTTCGTGTTTGGAGGATTCCACACCTGCTTGAGAGTTTTCAATAATCCCATGTTTCTGTTGGTTTCTTCGCATTCTTATCCACTGAATTTGCTGCTTGTTCGAAGCCACCAACCAGATATAATCATCGTAAAGCATTT